>JAOYSI010002770.1:0-15731 GCA_025775065.1 Hiodon alosoides
CCCCCCCCCCCCCCCCCCCCCCCCCCCCCCCCCCCCCCCCCCCCCCCCCCCCCCCCCCCCCCCCCCCCCCACATGAGGGATGCTGGATTTACCCATCGAGATACAAACAGTTATCTGTCTTTATCAGACCACCCGGTTACTTGGTAATTACATAAAATATTTCTCAATTTTCTCAACAAAGGGCCTGATTGAATCAAGGCACTATGGAATTGTTCATCTCTGGGTGTAAAGCACCATGGCAATTGAATTGAATTTTACAATTACATTAGAATATTTCTGATGATGAAGTTTAACTGACAGTCCCTTCACAAAGCAATCAAGTACACGTAGAGTTTATATTATCAGTTCATAAAGTACAAGATGTGGACCTCAGAAAAATGACACACACACACACACACACACACACACACACACACACACACACACACACACACACACACACACATAATAGATTTTCAGATGAAACAATCAATTCAGACAATCGATTATTAACGGAATTTATTTGTAGAAAAGACTACTATTTTTCATGATGTTTAATCGTTTATAAACCTATTTTTTCCAGTCTGTTTTTAGATGCACACAAAATGCATCCCTGTGTTTCACGAATCTCCTGTTTCCGCATAAAAAAATAAAAAAATAAAATAAAAACATTGCTGGGATATCCATGCCATTAAGACAGACCCCAGGTTTCAGTACACGCCCTTTAGAAGCTTCTGATAAGATAAAAATTTGACACTTCTCATGTGCCACTCTTGCATGCCTTCAGGATCCTTTCCTCTGCCTCCGAGGATGGGTTGGGTAGCGGAAACCCACGGCGACTGCCTCCCTGAGAATACGGCTCTTTAGATTACCATCAATAATCAATCTTCACCTGGGTTAACTTGCTAAAAAGGAAAGCCTGCCTACTGCAATGCTGTTTGTGTTAATACCAGCTCCCTCTTAACCCAACCCTTCAATTAAAAGCATTTGCAGGCCAAAACACACATCAGAGATTTAAAAAAATAAATATAACAGCCTGCAGAGATTGTCTTGTGAAAGTGTGCTGTGTGCAAGGCTGCTGTAATAAAGTGAAAAAGCAGTTAAATCTCTATTTATCCCTGGGTAGGAGAAATAACCTCGTTTTATGGGCAGTGTCTCAATGCAGGAAATTAGCTCTTGAAAAAGTCATTATGAAGCCTGGTTGTTTTATGGGCGACAGAGCCTCCAGTGGCCAATATCACCCACTTTCTTCAGAACAAGTTGAAGATTTTCATTGGCAGGCTTCCAGATAGACTCAGGGGTGGGACTGAAAATACTTTATCATGCTGTAAGTCGCCGTTTGAGTTAGACACATTCTATGAATTGGCATGAACTGGCAAAGCCACGTGCACAGACTCCTGGGTCGTGGGACGAAGGCGTAGCTCTCCTGTCTGTATAATGAGCTGTCTGCCATGTACACTGCACGGGAAGACTGACAGTCTGACAGGGCCAATGACTGACTGCACCACAAACTCACGCCTATGCAGGGCATTCAGGCTGCTCTGCATAATGGCCCTGCTCTCAGCCTTGCACCTGCCTCTGCAGCGTGGTGCCTGCAATCCAACCAAAGGGGACGCGATGCGACTCAATGTGTGACAAAGTCAAACCCAGATTCTTCGCCGTGAATAACCGACCCCCGAAGTTCGACAGGATTGCGGTGGGTCTCCTGGTGGCACGAGATCGGCAGCCTTTGAAATCCATTTCCCTGGATTGGTGTCAGAGATTGCACTGGGCACTGTCCGGTCCCAAGCCCTAATCCCCAGAGAGCACAGTAAACCTGTCGTAGCAGATGGGGAACCTTCCGGGAGCGCCTTGGCCCCGCGCTCGGGACATTTCAGGGGAAGCCATGGCAGAGAATTAATAACCCAGAGAAACAAGAGGAGAATAGCAGAGGAAAAGGGCAAACTGAAAAGAGCATTGATAATATTGCTGAAAAAACAAAGAGTTGCGTCAGGCTATATTGCCTAAGCTCTCTCCCAGTTAGAATTTCTAAAAAAAGAATTTAAAAATATGTACACGTGAATATTTGTGTTAGATAAAAAATATATACTCGTGAATATTAGTATTTATTTACTGTTTTAGTATTAAAAAGTAAATTGGCTTGTCCAACAGACAAATACAAATATATCAATATTAAAACTGTAAAATGTATGGCTTTGAGAGAAACTTTATCTTAGCAATAAAAAATAACAAATAAAAAATGTCTCGGCATGCCACAAAACTAAGCCTTAGTACATACTCGATTGCTTCATCTTCGGGAGAGAAATATGATCATAAACCAGCCATCGGGCAGAAATTAATACTTTGGTGCAGGCATTTCCCTCTCAATGTTTTGTTCTTTAAAGTCACTCTTATTAAACCTACATAAAAGGTTTGTTATCTGTCTCCTCCGATAATCATTTCCTCTTTCCGTCCTTAATAAACACGTCTGAAAAGGAAGGAGATGACGGCAAAGCTCTCTTCAGCTTATCTGCGATCAGTTCTCAATGGCACCATAATGAACAGCTGACGAGATGGTCCAATTAGCTCCACCCGAAGACATTAACGACGGGCTGATGAGCGCAGATTCAGTCCGAGGGCCGCAGCGCTCCTACCGCACAGGCCCGCGGTGGACTTCGCAGGCTGGTGGATCTGCTATTCCTCACAGCGTGGTTATGCAGTTAGAGTTTTAAATATTTGCTCTGTGTGTCTTCTGGTACGCAACACATTTAAAACTTGGTAGCTGAATGAAACTTGGTTGCCGAATAAACGTGGTTGCTGAATAAAACTGAATTTGCTCTCTTTTACGCATGCTGATTAAAATAAGATAGGAACACAAACAGAACATTTGGAGAACAGCCCTTGTGAAGGAGAGCGGGGGTAAAGATACCAGACTCTAACCCGACAAAGCCACGCTGCTCCAGTGACTGCAGAGATGTTTTTTTCCAGATCCATTAAGATAATAAGACACAGCTGAGAGTTGGGGGGCTTGCAAAGGGCCACGGCGTAGAAGCGAGACACCCAGTCACTCTCCCGTCTTCATTTTCCTGCTCGCTGTGGCGCTTCTCGTTTGGTCAGGGAGCACCCCAGGTGCGCCCCTTCTGCAGGCGCGGGTGTTGGCAGGGCCCGGTCCCGGCTAACAAGGGGGTTTGCGTTGGTCCGGAGCGAACACAGGGGCCGTTACACTGTTAGAAAGGTAAAATCTCTATTCGACAAAGCAGGCGGGAAAAGAAAATACAATCCCCGCCCCTTAGACTTATCCCTGTTCACACCACAAGGCCTTTTCCTGTTAAAAGTCCAAATGATTAAATTAGGTATCTTCAAACAGCTATCCTTTGGTGGATCATTTTGTTCTGATTAATGAGAAAGGGAGAATAATATGAGCTAACTACAGCCTATGACAGTTGAAAAATAGTTGTAATGCATTTCCCTTGATGAGCTCTCACTGTGGTATTGAACAGTTAGGTTGCAGCAGAATAAGAGAGCATCGTTCTGGCTGTTTACTGCAGGGCTTCATTAAAAAGTCATCGGCCACATGTGGAACAACCTTGTGAACCCTTGTAATTGGTCTTCAGGGAAATTCCCCACTGAGGTCATCAGAGCTGAAATCCCATTGCCGGTAAAATGAACAGCGCCACTGAACATCACATTGTCTTCACTGCCTCGCTTAACAAGGGGCAAGTGCTAGGCTGGTTTTGGTGACGTCTCGTCAAAAGTCGAGGACACAGTTATGTATTAAGCTGGGGTCCACAAAGATCTTTGCCATAAAGTTCAGTTCCGTCCATAGACGTGGCCATGAACGACAGGCTCAACTCACCAAGGGGTGGCACTGAAAACTGAAATTTTTTAACTACATTTGTGTGTGTATGCGTGCGTGGAGTTTGTGTGTGTGTTTTATCCATATCATTTTTAGCCTTCTTGTGAATCGTTAAAGTGAAGCTGCAAGTGTTAAACTTGGATTTAGTTTTGCCATTACAGACCATCCTAGCATTTCTGCCAGAGACACAGATTGTTTCAGGCACATTTATCTGGCCTGTGTATGAGACTGTGTGTGTGTGTGTGTGTGTGTGTGTTATACTGAATATTCTCACTGGAGACCAGTTGTTGCTTTGCAGTGCCATTGGCAACAGGATGTGGTCTGAACATTGTGCCAAAAGATGAAAATGGAAGCTTTGTTAGTTCTTTCAGACATAATTCTGTAGGCTGATAAATCCTGCTGGTCTCGCCAGTCATCAGGAAATGTAAAGTTTCATAAACAGTACTATTTACATTGTTACTTATACAGTAGGAACTTCATGAGAATAGCAGCCTCGTAATTTTTTAAATAAAAAATAAATATATATCATATCTGTCAAAGTTAATTAGCGCAGCCCCCATAATCTGTGTGTGTGCACAGACAGCATAGTTGGAAAGGTTATTTTAGCAAGTAAATAAATTTGTTTTATTGTGATTGCAATATATGAATTATTGCTCGTCCCAAACTATTCTTTAAACAAAATGCTTACATTTGAACTAACACGAAGCCATCAATTTAGCATCATTTGATCAGCAGTGCAGCCATCAGCGCGTCTTGGTGTTGCATCGCTGCTCTCTCCGAATTGCTCGCCCGTTCTGTTTCATCTCCTAACGCCAACATCATAGCCACCTAATTGGATCGGAGCGATCATACATTCTTACGCTACCTCTGAGACATCCGGTTACACTGGCTGTCCAGAGGCTGATTGAATTAATGAAGACCTCATGATTGCCGAGGTCAGCTTCAAAGTGACCTTATCTGCTGTCGGAGAACTGCTTGATCGTCAGCGGAAAACCGGCGGTGAAATGAGCAGCCATCCGCCCTAATAGGAGGAGAAGGCTCCCGACTGCCGCCGCGTGAGAGTGCTCGTCTGAATGCCCCCCTGGCAGGATTTTGCCTGGTCGACCCATATTCTGCATGTCCCCATTAAACGTTACTGTCCGTGTATGCCTCTCTCACTCCTGGGTGAATTATTACCTTTTTTTTTTTAATAGTGTGTATCGTTAAAAATGCAATTGTCAACGGGTTTACTGGCCATGCATTTAATCCCTGCACTGCAAAGCAATGCAAAGTAGAATTTCAAACTCGGTGTCATTTCATGCAAGTATGACCCAAATCTAACAGGATGAGAATGAAATTAATGAAATTAATTCTAATCTCTCAGATATATGTAGTTTTTTTTTCCCAAACTCATTATGACAATACATGCTGAACTTTCTAATAGAAACAAGTAAAATATTGATTTGGAAAAGAGTTAGACCCTTAAATGTTTGGTCCAATGGCTATGTCCTTCAGAAACAACATGGTTTTCATCCCAGAAAATTGCATATCGTTTCGTAGCTTTCTGAAGCAATTACACTAGCATCAAAGAGCATTAACATTAAGCCATCAGTCACACAAATACATCAAATTGGTTGAAAAATAATACTGTGATAAGTGCATGCCACACTGTTTAAAGTTTGCAAAATTCCTTTCGTTTTTCAGTAAAATCTTTCATGGAACCCGTGAAACTGCATTGGTTCGGACCACATGACACTCACCCGCAACTCCTGTCAGTGGTTCCAGAATTGCCTTGTCCAGGGCACAGACTTCACGCTGCTGTCATTCATTTTGCAGCGTCCCGGTCCACACTGTGGGACAGTCCGAGGGGCAGCGTCTCGACCGCGCTCCTATTTCCGATAGGGTTAACGGTCTTGGATCGGGTTCCCTCTCCGACACACCCTTAAGTGCTAAACGTGGGGAATTGCATTACTGCAGCTTCTAAGATTAAGAGTGATAAGGTAAAGCTGTTATTCTTATACTCAGTCCACACCAGCAGCCTCCATCGCTTTCCTGCTGATGAATAATTCAGACCTCGGAATCATTGGCCGCCCAAGATAAAGCCCCTATCACCACATTTCAAGTGTATTGATTTCTGTACACTCTGTATGTTGAGTTGAATGGTGTCTGGTACACACTGGAAGCTAAAACTGAAAAATCCAAGTTTGAAAAAAAAAACAAAACAATTCAGGTTCCTCCATTTAACATCAAGGACATCAAATGACATGGGGAAATGTGAACGTTTGGAACTGAGTTATTTTTTTGTTGTGGTGCGGGATGGCGGTTCAGCGGTTCGTTTTGGTGCCTAACAGCGCCAGTATCCTGGGTTTGGATCTGGCTCAGGTCAGTGTGGGTCTGTGTGGAGTTTACAAGTTTATCCTCTGGTTTTTTTCTCCCAGTCGGTGGACTTAGGTGGGTTGGTGAAGGGCACAGGGGGTTTATAATTCATAGTGTCTGTGTGTCTGTCTGTCTGTATCCTATACTGCAATGCCCTCCCCAGGCCTGAAAGTCTGTATAGAATGAGTGGTTCGAGAAAATGTTGAATGGATGGAGTCCCACTTAGTTCTGGGGTTTCTTGCTCCATCTCAGTCCTTGTTTAACTGGATTCATTATCTACATTAAAAACAATCTTACCTGCTTTTTTCCCCCCACTGTCAATCAGATTTTAATTGAGAGATAAATAAGCAATGTTGTCCTCAAGGATGAAGTTTCATAATCTGACAAAACATGAGGGAATATACCGAATGTAAAACAACACTTTGAAGATATAATGATTTCTGTAGTCAATCAAATGTAATGTGAATAATAGAACTAGAACTGAATGAGCAAAAACAAGTCTCGAAGAGATTGATCAATCAGGCATTTTAACGAGTAATAATATCTGACAAAAGTACCTGGTGTTTCTATATATTTAAAATACTTGCTTTTGTATGGTCCTTTTTATTTTTTAAACATACCACTTAGATGAAAATGTTATGCCACCCAGTTTTGGTAATTCAATGATTGAAACCCAACCCAGGAGAAAGACAGATATTTTCCATGCAAATAACTCATTTTGGAAACGAGGCAGCATTCGAGTTCCTTCAAGCCAAATGTTTGTGTTCAATGGACACATATTTAATTATGCAGTCACACCATGCGCACGCAATCACTTGCTACGTGGACAATATCTGATGAAGTTAGAGTCTCATGGCGTAAATACAGCAGAAAATTAGGAGGTAGCAACCTTTTTTTGTGACTACGTTTCTTGGGGTCAGTGCACCTCAGAGGCTTCTGGACACTAATTATTTCAAGTGGGGTAATTAGTAGGTGTATAAAGCCAGAAGTCCTAGCTAGGGATGGAGATGGAGAGAGCTGGTGGAAGCTATGTGGACCAGTGGAGTAAGCTTGAACTGCTAGCTCAATCCTGTTGTTTATTTTTGTCTTTATTTCTTAGTCTGGTCAAATTTGTGGGGCGGGTGGTGAGTTAAGTTGAGGGTTTTGTGATGCTTAATTTTGTTTTCAAAGAGCTATTTGGGTTAATTTCCAGCCAGACGTGTCGTGTTTGTGTTTCCGGAGTGGGGAGTTAGCCAGCATGCTGTCGGACAGAGCTGTGGCTGCCTCGGTCTTGGCAAGTTGAGGAGAATGGGGGACACCAACTCTTGGTTGAGGAGAATGGGGGGCCTCAAACACACAGCCACACAAACATCGGAGCTAACAAAGCTAACTCGCCAGACTTCCGTCTAGAGGTGAAGGGACGTCCCAGCTAAATCCCTGGGGGACGCGAGAGTGTGCTGGGCGCCGTCCCGCTGGCCTCAAGAACACCTCTTTGTGGCTTCCCCAGCTTGCGTGCTGCCCAGCGGGAGCTGCAGACAAGAGCGCCAGGGGTCCGTCATGGTTCCGGTTCATTTGTCGCTAATCCGTAATTTCCCCCCCCCCCGCGTCCTTAGCTGGTCAAGGGGTGCTAGTGGCTGAGGTGCAGGGTTGTGGTTTTTCAGTCCTGGTTATGTTCTGGTCTGCCATAACTGTCATTTCTGTTTTGTATTGTTAGTCCATCATTACCCCTCCCCTGGTGTAAGCCTGGGTGGATTAGCTAGCTGGGGTGGTCCGGGTGGTGTGGGTGTGGGAAAAACCACCAACTGGGCATGTAGCCAAGGCGGTGGACAGGGCTCGGTTTCAAACCTCCACCGAAATCCCACACAATTTCAGCTTTTTGACCTGCATCCATTAGCTCGGTGCGGTATCGTCTGGAGTCCTGACTAGCGATAATCACACGGATACAACCGTGTAGCTAGTCTATCTTTACAGTCTGAGCACACAACGTAGTCATTTAGATTTTTTTCCCCCTCTATTTTGATTGACCAAAATTATCCGTAAAATAATTAGTTTTTGGAAATAATGCAAGTTTATTGGTAAGATTTGTATGATCATTTACCCCTTCAAACTCATTTGGCATGTGGGTCTGTCAGGCAAGCATTAAGTTGCCTCTGAAACCACATTAGCACTTTGGAACTGAGTGTCATTCAACCATAAAAAAAGAGCCTACAGGACAGAAAGAGAACCAAAGTAGGCTTCCCAAGGAGGAAAAAAAAAAAAAAATTCCTCATGCTCGGATAAGGAAAAGAGCAGGCCCTCTGCAGAGTCCAGCCCAACTCACAGATTCACTCGATGTAGAACAGGCCACCAACCTCAGATGAACCACAGGGGCTAACAACGTGGGATTTTGTGGATTACACTGCTTGTATCGTGGCAGCAGTCAAAGATTGTATTTTCAATACAATATACAACCATCGTTTATTTTCTGGTTTGTCAAAAAATTGTTGGATGAGCCAAATAACAACGTCAGAAATGATCTGGGTTTTACTCTGATTTGGAGTGACAGCTGGTGAACAGTAGAGTTAAAACGCTTGAGTAAATGTGATGCAAATTCTTTTGTACTGCAGTCCAGATATTCAAAATTAAATTATTTTTATTATATAAATCATTATTATTGATGAGGTCATTACGAATATGCTGGTGAAGAAAATAAACGCTACTGTCTTTTTCTCTGCGTTCACAGTGAAATAGATCAAATGAAAGATCTTTCTGGGTGAGAGCAGACGTCTGCTGTTTGATGCATGGATGTGTGTGATGGCCAACACAGAATCAGAGATAACTTTTTGTCTTTTGTTGATATTGAGGACTTGGCCTGGGGGGGCTGTTGCTAATTCAACGGAAAGTAAGATGATAAATTTACAATTTTTACGTGACCAGAGTTTCAATGGCATTGGAGCCCAGGCAAAGCTCAAAGAGAAGCAAAACCAATCAGGGCCACAGACTGAATTTGGTGTTGTAATGTTTTTTGGTATTGTTTCCGGAAATGTACCCATTTTTCCACGATTTCCCCTCGCTGTCGGCCTGCATTAGACATTAAATTCTGCTGACAGACAACAGGAAAACTAAACTGACTAGGTTGTGTGACTAGATGGGTCAAGCGCCAAAACGCAATATTGATACTCATTGAGCTCTTGGTCTGATCCAGTCTGATCCCGCCTGTTTTCACGGGACTCACCAGTTAAAGCCATCAGCGGTTCAGAACAATCAACATTCATGCCATCTTCGAATGTACGTGAGAAGATGCTTACCAAAACGTTTCGCTGGTCTCAGTATCAGCAGAGAGAGAACTGTGATCAGCTGAGCTGCGTCTCTGCCACTGATGAGGTCATGAAGCACGTGGAGAAATTCGAGCCACCCGTTTACATCTTGAGATTTTGGCTTGAGTTGGCCAGCTTCTCCTTAGCTTTACCTTGGCTCCTCATTGGTGGCGGTAGCATAGGCGGGTCTGGTGCACCCAGGTTCCACCCACTTTTCCTGGGAAGCATGGACAGGAGAAGCCAGCTTCGCAGGCCCCCGGCAGCATGTTTCCGCTCCAGAAGCTCCCAAGCTTCCGAGCCAGATGGGAGATGTAAAGCCTCCAGCCCATCCCGGGTTCAGCCTCAGTGTCTTCGCCCAGTTGGCCGTGCCTGGTGCTGCCCAAAAGGGAGTCTCCCCAGAGGGCATCCGCACCAGATGCTCCAACAACCTCAGTGGAACGCTCTCTATCCGAAGGAACCCATTTAGCTTGTCTAAACAGTGGAGAAAGCTAAGCTTGTAGGCTGGATAAGGCACGTATTCAAAAAATAAATAAATAATTTGTCTAATTAATTTAATTGACTGTGTTTAGCATTTGCTCTTAGCTAGCTTCAGAAACTCCCACTGCAAGACAGACAATTTCAGAGGTTTTCCTGAAAAACATAAAATGAAATAGTAACGTGTAATGTTCATCTATCACTGCTTTAAATTTTAGTTTACCCTCTACGTTAGGCAGAAATATCAAATTTAACACACCATATTTAAACAAACAATGAAAAAACGGACGTAAGAAATTTCTTCAGGTTTGCAGGATAGCTGACAAGATTCTGGAAAGAGAGTTTTGCAACACATGAATGAAGCTGCAAATTCCGGACTTGTTCAGAGGTCTGGCATGTTTTGGCAAAGGTCGACCCGGGTTTGAGTCCCCTTCCTTGTGTCGTTCACAAAGCTCTGCAGGCAATGACAGACCTTGAATGGCTCCCAGAAAAGCAAATAAAGAAAAAAGGCTGATCATTTTCCACTTATTCTCTGAACATCTGTTATACAAAACCCTAATTTAATTTCGAGTGAACTACTGATTTCTGCACCAGCCTCTTTAGTTAATATATACTGCATGTGGAATTAAGTACCCTCTGCCCATCGCCCATTGAGGACTGTAAAAAAAAAGGATGTCATGAATATGTAAGCCCATTTCGATTTCATTACAACCAACCAAACATTAATTGCCAAGGAAGCTGAAACGAAACGGGTTTGAATAAGCAAAAAACAGATGAGTGCATTAACCCTTTCTTTTCTGCTTTCTGTGTATTTAAAAAAAAAACAACCTTTCCAGCACTTATCATGAATAGCTAAACGAGAATAATGCATGTATATGACAAAAATGTAAATGAAGTGCTATTAAAATAAACCCTTGTCTTGTATCATTATTTTCCACTAAAACAATTAACATGAGGGTTAGCTGATATCATTGTTTGTTTAGTGCAAATGCTTTTAAGTGCATAGAAATCTATACCACTTACCACTTGTGTAAAAATAAATCTATGATAATATCAATTGGATTTGTTGCAGATATTAAATTTGTATCTAGAACGTTCAAAATAGAATTAGAACTCATTATCGTTGTTTTTATTTTCATACAAAGCTTTCTGGAGTAGTCTATTGCAGATGTTATTCCGTGGCTGTTCTGTGAATTAATGTGTGGTGACATACAAAAGACACTGATAAAAGGCCCAGATATTCATCAATCTGCAGAGAAACACAATGTTGCCGCAAAGGGGCCTTTTTTAAGTTGCCAAAATTCACGTTCAGAGAGAGGGAGAGAGAGAGAGAGAGACGGCTATGAAGCATGCATGAGATCCTCCATGAGATCCTCCATCTCCCACACACACTCACCCACAGCAATACTTGAGCCCTGCCACTCACTCTCTCTGTATTAAACTAATAAACCTCCTGTTATCTGTCCAGAGAAACCAATGAACGTACGAAAGCCTAATGTTAGCAGTCCAAACCAATAAAATGGTTTCATTCTGTGCCCCCGGCAGACCAATGCACGTTTCCGACTGTGTCTTAGCTTTTGCATTTTAAAAGAGCCTAGATTTTATTGACGTGACTACCCGTGGTTGTGTAGAAGAATTTTCTGTTGTAGAACATAATCCGTTGTAGGTAGTAACCGCATCTCTAAGCTACACATGTAATGTCATTTTGACTGAAATGTCCACTATGAGAACTTTTAGATTTAAAAAGATTTTTAAAAAGATTTAACACAAGCTGTGTACATTTGAAATACAAAGACAGATGTCTGCCTATATAGTGACATGCCCTGTGAAATAAATATGTCCAAAAATGACATATTTACATGGAAATTTTATCTCAAAAAGAGAAACGTTACAAAAAAAGGACAAGGAATTCAAACGAATAAATCCTAAATATATATATTAGTGTTGAGCATGAAGAAAGTTCACATAAAAATGACAAAGCGTGCTTCTTAAATCTCCATACAGCGTGCTTTCTCTGAGATGTGTTCACAGAGGGAGTCTTGTAACGCCTTTTATGGCTGTTTAATAAGTAATGACATGAACATCTCTCCAGGTCTCCTCAGAGAACTTGCTAAAGACGCTCTTTACACTTCTTCAGTATAAAGTATACTTACTATGACTGTTGCATTCAATTGTAAATATTTGTATTTATTGTCATTAAAGGGAGGGAATGCACACTTACAAGTGTAGGTAGATTTTTCTGTATTAACGTCAGTTACTCTGACATTCTCTTGTATCCCCTTTATGCTTAGTAGGTTTATTTTTTATCTTTGGAACCACTGATTCGTCATTCGATTTTAACCAATTAATACACTTCCTGTTTCAGGGTCACACGCAGCAACCCCAGTAACAATGCACACAGAAAATGCAAGGGTGTTTTTGACAAATGTGCATGGTATTGAGTGCTGACCCGAGGGGGCAGCCCCTCCACCACACGGCTAGCCCGCGCGAAAGCCGGCGGGACTGCTACCAAAAAAAAAACATCCTAATTCTATTCTAACACTTATATTTTGCATATTATATATCCATTTAAAAAAAAATAACTTTACTACTTATTTTTGGCCACTCAGAAATATTTTAGCATGACTTATAAAGCTATTATTCCCATTTCAGTCTTTGGTTCCCCATCTGCTTTCTTAACAGATTACATAGTTGTAATTCTCATATTCCGTTTACCATAATAATTTTCAGCTGCTCTCCAGTTACTCTAAAAGCTTTTATGGAACAAAATATCTATATTCGCTGCATTCGTTCCTTATGGCTATTAAAATGCTCATATCCATCATAGTCAGATGTGGGGAAATAGTTGCACTAACTCTTCAGACGTGGAAATGCAGTACGTATTTGTCAAAGCGTCCGGACCTATAGGTCGATGAGGTATTATTTTTTATCATGGTTTCAGGGGCTGTGTTCCGTTTGTGTGTTTCCAAAAGTCACAGTGAGTGTAAGGAATGGGGCTTATTTTTCACTAATCCTATCAGAACATGCTCACGCCCCAAATGGGTCAGCTATCAGGATATGGTCCTGGTTCAAAGCCAGGGACAGGCAATGTGGTTCACACTCTAATTCTGCCCTCCGGATGTTCAAGCTCATAATACTGTCACAGAAAACACCAAACCACGAAGACATCACAAGAAGACGTTCAAACCCAAATCATCATGAAAACCATTAAAATCGTTTGTAAGATAGAAGAATGTCTCACCCTAATAGGACTTACTGTACACAGATGTGAAACTGTCAAATGGGCGATGGCAGTTCTGTGACTTCTGAAAAGCAGGACGGGTTTACAGGCCAGTCTGAACCGAGCCGTTGTTGTGCATGCATGAGAAGTTGCTCACAATGTCCAAAGAGTCACGACGTTTGGCATGAGGAATTTTACACAATGTTGCATGCTTGGGCTTGTTCCTTAGAGTCAAGACAAACACCTCTACAGTTTGCGTTAAATACTTTATTTTTCATGAGGCATTGCTGTAACTTCTTCCAGTTGTCGTCCTCCTACAATCTATCAAAGAAGTACCAGCATTTGGATTAAAACGCAAAAAAAAAAAAAAAAACTATTTTCGTTTGTAACCAATTACAACCTATGGTTATTAGGCCAACATGAGACGCAAGGTAAAGACAGGGGTAGGAATTTGAAGTAGAGCCGTGCTTCACAGCTGTCTTCAGCGGAAAAACTGGGCTGATGAGAAAATACTGAGAGAGCAAAAACAGGAGAGATCAAAAGTGCGCAGCCCTGCAGTTTCAAAGACAAACACCAGCGTCCGCTCTCCTCGTATTTCCGCTCTTAATTAATCTGACGTGCGTGCTGGGTGGGTGCAGCGCCTCCGTCCCTTTTTGAGCACGGTGTGCAGATTGACCTCTGTCGTGCGCCCTGGGTGGGTGCAGTGGCTGTGATGGTACCCATCCTCTTTAAGGGGCATAGACGATAGTATGAGAATGTGTCAGTCTTCACCACAGGAGACCAGAGTTAGAGTCTCAATGTGGCCAGTGAATGCTTGACCTCCGATCCGCACAATATACTGAACACTGTTAATGAAGCAGCACATTGTTGTTTGAATTGGGGGTAATCTCACCTTGGAGCTACCTGTCCAATTTTGAAGTTCTTCTGATACGATTCCCTTTCCCTGTGGGGACCAAATAGTGTGGACTCTTTGAAAAGTGGTGTTGATTTGTGACACTCAATCCTTGTCAACAGATAAGCAGCCAACTCTAAAAAAATAACCCAGCCTTCAGGAAAAACATTTTGTTGATTCAAAATTTCTGTAGACAGTTTCAGAAACTATTATGTATTTGTTTATATATATATTTATGGGTCATTGGTTTAGGTAAAGAGTAACAGAACACAAGGGCTATGAACTGTGTCACATCTTACGCATATGCTTCTCTGCATAGGCTTTCCCTACCTAGAAAAAACTGAAGGAGTATTTCTTTTTCTTTTTTTTTTTACCAGATTCAATATTTCCATCCCAGCGGCATGAGACGCAAGAAGTCGTCGCCTCTTGGGGGAGCCGGTAAAAACTGATGCAAACGGTTGTCATTGGCTTGCAGATGTGCCACGGCTGGACGTGACCAAAAAAAATAAAAACAGCGTGTTCACGCTCGATTTAACTTCATCTCAGCCCTTAAACACTGAGGCAGTTGCCTGGTTCCTCACTACACCGCCGGCGCCTCCCTCAGTGGGACATCACGAAATTGAACTAAAATGAGATATCCATCTCTTTTAGTTTGTGATGGAATCAGCAGTATGTGATGGAGGAGATCACAATTCCTTTGCAATCTAGTTGGTAGCCATCCTCCTTACTGTTGCATGGGAATTGTATTTTAGAAATTCGCCAAAACACACATGTCCCAGTTAATTACTGGAAATCACGTTGTGTTTGTCTATGTGATAACGTGTATATGAAAAACTGGTGGGAAGAAAAGGAACTGGGAAAAAAAAAATCTTATAGGCAAATATATGTGACCAAAGTGCATAATTCATGGTCCATGCTTCACCATTCCTGTTGGGCTTTTTAAAAGCACTCGGCGCCTGTTTCTCTGCATCCTGAGCCGAAAGTCATTTATCCTGTATCACAGAGGAAGAGAAGGGAGCAGGAAGCTATTAGACCCAACATCAGCGAGATTCCCACTGTGGATCAAAAATCTCTCAGCAATGTCCTCTTGCCCGGCGAAGAACGTTAACACAAGCAGTGGCACAGTTTAATTAAAATCAGTAGGTAGCTGACACGATTTGGCAAATAATTGTACTGAGACCAAGTTAGTGTGAATTTTCCATTAATTAAGTTTAAATGAAAATTTGAATGTTTCTAACAATATGTGCAAAAGGATTTTTCATTACGTAATACACAAGCTTGTTGAGATTCAAACCAGACTATGAGAAAATTGAGAGACTATGAGAAATTCAGTAGGACCCTTAGGGTAACTAGAGCAGGTTTCCCAGCTGGGAAAAAAACAACAATGACATTACAGGGGAGACTTTGAGTTATCTGACACAGTGTGCCTCCATGAATGTGAAAACACCCCCTAATGAAACACTCGGGCTCAGTGACGAGATGTGCAATGCGTCTTGCCTGAAATTCTCACCCAGTTTCGAGCAGAATCAGTTTAATGTCTCATGGAATTAATTCGTTCCCTTCAGACAATGTTATTTAGCAGGTAAGGGAAGTGACACGTTGGGCAACCAAGAGCACACATGGCTAGCTACACACACACACACACACACACACACACACACACACACACACACACACACACACACACACACACACACACAC
>JAOYSI010002771.1:2398-15731 GCA_025775065.1 Hiodon alosoides
ACAGTACCGTTATTTCACTTCACCGCGGAGCCTTGAGTAACATGTTCTCAGTCTGTATGGCTTTATTTAACAGTACCGTTATTTCACTTCACCGCGGAGCCTTGAGTAACATGTTCTCAGTCTGCATGGCTTTATTTAACAGTACCGTTATTTCACTTCACCGCGGAGCCTTGAGTAACATGTTCTCAGTCTGTATGGCTTTATTTAACAGTACCGTTATTTCACTTCACCGCGGAGCCTTGAGTAACATGTTCTCAGTCTGCATGGCTTTATTTAACAGTACCGTTATTTCACTTCACCGCAGAGCCTTGAGTAACATGTTCTCAGTCTGTATGGCTTTATTTAACAGACGATCAGCCTGCGACCCTGATCCGGGCAAGCTTGGGGATGTGTCCGTAGGATGAGAGCCAGACGTGAGAGTGAATCCCCCTGTATCTGCTCACATCTCGGCAGCTGAACTGGGGATTGAGTGGGGGAGGCAGAGGTGGTGCTGGATATCTGTTTCTGTCAGGTCAAGACCGCCAATAAAGAATACCAGGAATCATTTTAGGGGGTCGGCCAACAATTTTTCAGTTTTATCTTTTCCCTAGGTTTTTGATTGAATGAGTTTCCAAAGGTAACTGACCCTTATTCGACCCCCTGGCCACTCGCCCTAGCTCGGGATCGAACCCAGGTCGACGATTAGCTTGATGGGTGTTTAGCTCCACAAACCATTCTCTTGGGTTCGACTCTAGTGGTAACGTCACCGGCAGTAAAAAGCGGGCTCACAACGACCCTTGCTGCACAAACCCCTATAATACTCAGGTTCCCCTTCCTCTCTCCTTTTTGGTCCCATTCATGTCCGGCCATTTTTACAACTCTGGAAATCTCCCTTCACAAGGAGCACCATCAGATTACGTCGGAACCGAGACTGTTTAAACCAGTGGGGGATACACTCTGGGTTAAAACTGTTGTTGAGTGCACGGATATTCTTCTCTGTCACGTAGTTGCTCCAAAAGATATTATATATTCTAGCTCGATATCAGACTCTCTAAGCGATGAATCTCCCTTTTAGCCATTTTTTTCAATGCGCAGTTTGAAGAATCCTCTTTATTCTCATATTTTTCAATTGCCCTTGGCTGTATTCACCAGGGAGCATTGTTCTCTCTGAGAATTGTCTTCCGTTAAAGAAGTACCCCATTGCGTCGTCACAACATGGACGCTTAATGTAATGATGAGGTGCAGTGAAGCTTGAAAGCTTATGGTGATACGAAACGTAATGAAACGTCCCATCGCCCTGCCGCACCTCTGCTGGGTCTGGAGTTCACAACCTTCATAAGCCCATGTGTACTGTTTCAGTCACCTTCTGCTCCCATTGGCCCTGCAGCTTACAACTTGGTTTTCTGTTCTACACATAAACACCACACCAGCCCTCACTCATTGTGAAGTCTTTTCAGTTTCACTTCAGCGTCTTTGGCTGTCCCGTCCCGTCCCGTCCCGTCCCGTCCCCTCCTGTCCTGTCCACTCTGATCGCCTGACCATTGCTTTTGTCTCTGACCACGTCTTGGCCCAATCTTCATTGTTCTGTTCTGCTGGTACTCGACCCACGCCAGTCTGACCTTCCCTCTCAGTACTGCAACTGGGTTGCCCTGTTCCTGTACCCCGTGGTGCATTACAGTTATACAGTCAACCCTTGAAGGCTTCTGTCTGCTGTTAATGAAACTCTGCCCAGAGAAAGTTTGACTTACTTTTACGTTTACGTGAAGGCAGTGTGTGTTTGTTTAACAAACAATATCAATATTACAAGCTTTTAATTATAGATATTTTGGATGCTGTTAAAAACAAATTGGTTTGCGGCATTTATCTTGGAATATACTTCACATACCGAAGAAATTCCACTGAACCGACCGCAGTCGCTGTTTTTTATTTTTCACATTGACTCTTCTCTTTTAGGAAGATAGCACAGAGACAGTCGTCCGCTGTCTCTCTGGCAAAGACCTGGACAGGAGGAAACAGGCTGGTGGCTCATGTTTGGTGAAGCAACCTTTATTAAAGGAAGGTACCGTTTCAGCAGCTTCTGAACTGCAGTTGTTTCCAATACACATCTGAGATGCAGCACGCTTAAGGCAAACCTAGTAGTAATTTCTGTTTTAGAAAGAGAGTTTTAAACTTTAGCTTTTTTTCTTGACAAACAAAAAAAAAAGATCTAGAAAGCCTGAGTGTACACAGATAGCACCTCTGATATATTCAAGTGAGTTAGCTAAGTACCTATACTAAATGTAACTGAATGTTCTCGTTTTATTGCAAGAATTACATATTAAAAAACAAATCTAAAGACATCTGGAAAGCTTAGCAGACTGGAAGCAGACTTTACCAATGAGAGCTTTTTAGGGGTAGATAATATGTTTTATCTCCGGTGTCATGTGTGTGAAATGTTTTTTCATTGACTTGCGAGGAATGGTGAAAAAAAGTTTAAAGAAAGATCAGATTCTTAACACCAAATTCCAGTCAAGTTCTTCACCAACATAAACTCTGACGCATTCACATTTCGAATAACTCATCTCAGTTTCCACACAAATACCCCAGCACTTATTTCTATAAACATAATTTCGCTAGTCTCGCACGCTGCAAAGTATGGGCTATAGTCCAGTAATTAGAAACAATTAAAAGTCTGTTTAACTAGATTCAGTGCTTATCATATTTGGTAAAATGTTTCGTTTTTCATTTAATTATTTCTATGAATTAGTTGATTTTTACTCGACTTGAACACAACCATATTTTGTCTTTAACGTAGAAGAGAATACAAAATAAAAACCCTACAGGATCTAAATTACGTTATGCATTAAAGGAAAAAATGCTTGTGGTTTAGTTGCCCCACCCCTCTTCACTCTGGAACGGCTCCTTGCTCCAAGTCCACTCATCACCTGCTCTGGCATCTGTGTCACTCCTGGCTGCACCCCGTCCCACCAGCCCCTCAAACCAGCGAGATTTTCCTCGAAATAGTCTGGTAGAAGACGCCCCTGAGCAGGGAGGGGTAGTCGGCGGCTCTGAAGAGGTGGCGCTGGGCGTAGGTGACGTCATAGGGCCGCCCCCGGCTCACAAGGTAGCGCAGGTTGGACTCGCTAACCTGGCTGCCCACAGCCAGCACGTACAGCTCAATGCCGGCTGCCTGTACCTCCCGCATCCGCTTCTCCAGGAGGCTCTCGGTCACACCCTGCGAGCGCCCGTCGGAGAACAGCAACAGCTTCTTGATCCGGCCGCTGCCACTGCGCTTAAAACGCTCAATGGCGAAGCTGAGGGCGGCGGTGACGTCGGTGGCACCGTTTTTGAAGGCGATGCCATCGACCTGCCGGGCCACCTGGGCGTAGTCGGCGGATAACTCCGCCTCCATGTCGACCTCCCGGCTGTACTGCGCCACGGCCACCCTCACGGTCGCCTGGCCCGTTCGCTTGGCTGTGAGGAACCGTTCGGCCAGGCGCTTCACGAACGTCCGCGTAATCTCGAAGTTCTTGCTACCCACGCTGGCGGAGCTGTCCATCATTATGGTGATGTCAGCATCGCCAGTGAAGGAAACTGAAATGTAGTGAGACGGTAATTATCAATCTGAAGAACAACGATGGTGATAATAGTGATGATTTATCTGAAGGGTGTAAGAGAACTTACTTGGACATTTGTAGTCAGGGCACTTCTTGTCTATAGAAAGACAAGAAACACACACGCACACCGGAGTAGTAAGATTAAAAGTCAAATTAGGCTTAAGAGTAACAGTATGACTCAACTGTTAAAAAATTTGACTTAAGTACAGAAGGCTGTAAGTTCAGACGGGCTTATAGCTACAAGAAATACCTAATTACTCTTCAGCTGTACAAAATGAAAAATCCGTTTAGGTTGACCCTGGAGATGAGAATCTACTAAATGTTGATATTATAACATCAACATTGCATGTGACGGAACCGCTAAAGTTCTTTAGTCAATGTCATGTGACAGAACCGCTTTAATTCTTTTAGGTTGCCAGTTTTTTTTCCATTGCTGTGTTTGATTAATCTTTTACTTGACAGGGTCAAGTATCAGAATGGCTTTTACTATTGAGAATGTTTATTGAAGAAGCAGAACTGCTTCGCTTTCAAACACTAAATAATGAACTGACACGCCGAGACCGTCCTCCACATGAAGTCCTTTCAGTTTCAAAAATTATTCTGTGAAATATACTAGTAGGAACTCCTAGAAGGTTTGCATTTTTGGCGGTTTGTTTACTCTTAACAATTTTAAGTACTTATAAAATTACCCAAAACCCCAAAGCAAGTTCAGTCACTGTTTTACTGCTAACTAATGCATATTAAGCATATGAAGGAACTGTTTTTTAACTCAATTTTCAGTATTTACAAAGAAAAAAAGTAAAACAGATAAATCCTACCTTCACAGATCCGACCTGTCAGATTCTGCAGAAACGTGTCATCGAGAAGCTCTGCAAAGTTGTCTAGAACGAATGTGAACCCTGGTGTGGGACCGTTCTTACAGCCAACGTCATCCAGTTGCTCCTGGTTAGGCATCCTTCCCGAGTAATCCTTAATGCCCAGTCCACCCACCTAGGGAGGCGGATAGGAAACTACCTATGACTCAACAGTGCGGGCCTTGAATGGAGATATATATACAAATATTGGATTGGAGAATATAGGGTGTAAATTGCATAATCAATGCACAGGAAAAAAGAATGGTTGCTAATGGGGGTTTTCAGCTCAGAGTTTTGGCTACCTACCTTGATCCCTTTCTTGCACAGCACGTTGAGGGGGACATTGTCTCTTGTAATGTCAGCACGACCGTCGGTCAGGACCAGGACCACGCGGTTGTCCGACCTTAGGCGATCGATCGTTTTTGTCAGGGAGTACTGCAAAGCTTCCCCAGTGTAGGTGGCTTCGGCGAGCCACTTCAGATCTTTCACAGCTCTGGACAAAAACAGACACAGGGCACTTCAGATCTTTCACAGCTCTGGGCACAAACAGATACAGGCCACTTCAGATCTTTCACAGCTCTGGACAAAAACAGATACAGGCCACTTCAGATCTTTCACAGCTCTGGACACAAACAGATACAGGCCACTTCAGATCTTTCACAGCTCTGGACAAAAACAGATACAGGCCACTTCAGATCTTTCACAGCTCTGGACAAAAACAGACACAGGCCACTTCAGATCTTTCACAGCTCTGGACACAAACAGATACAGGGCACTTCAGATCTTTCACAGCTCTGGACACAAACAGACACAGGGCACTTCAGATCTTTCACAGCTCTGGACACAAACAGATACAGGGCACTTCAGATCTTTCACAGCTTTGGACACAAACAGATACAGGCCACTTCAGATCTTTCACAGCTCTGGACACAAACAGATACAGGCCACTTCAGATCTTCCACAGCTCTTTAGCTGCCATCAGTTCATCTTCCAGCAGGCCGTACTGATGGTTTGAGACTTACTGTTTGAGCTCTGTGAGTGAGCTGATGTTGGGGTCACCGAGCTGTACCGCCTCCTGTGCATTGGCGCCGCTATACTGTACTACGCCGACTCTGGACTCGTTGACACCAAACTGGGAGACAGAAATAAACACCGTCAAAAGACTGGTGGCGCTAAATATGGTTGGATAAAATGCACCGCGGACAACTCTTGCTGAATGAAAAATCACAGAAAATACAGGCTGAATAATGGCTGACTCAACTGAGCGGCTAAAGGCAGGCAGTAGACTCACGATAACTGTGAACGGAAAACCATGGCTTCGCTACGGCCAATTTATTCACCTTGACTTGCTGATCCTTCATCAGTCGGTCGATGACTGTCACGATGAAGTCCTTGGCGAGTTCGAAGTTATTCGAGCCGATGCTCTCTGAGCTGTCGACAATGAACGCCAGGTCCAACGGACCGCACTTGCACTCTGTCAAGCACCAAGAAACACGTCAGTTTGCCATGGCGACCGTTAACTCTCAATTAGGGCAGAGGGTGGTGCAGTAGTTAATAAATATGCATATTATAAGCCCCGAAGGGTAGTTATAATAGGAGGTTATGTGAGTTACCCTGGCTAAGAGCAGGATATATTATTTAAATTATCAACAACATACCCGGTGACAACTGAAAGGGCCAACAAATATTTCATGTTTAATTTCATGAAAATGAAATGTAGGAAACATCGACTCACCACAACAAGCTTTGGAAAAAGAAAGAAAGTAAATAAAAGTCAATCTTTATTATCACAGGAATGCCTGCACAGATTGATGAGTGATATGTGCATCAGGTACAGATTTTAAAAGCTATATAATTTTGTCACATTTGGTCGTCCCATCCCATGATCTGTTTGTGCCAGAGGTTGAATTTTCTCTCTGGTTTCTAACAACACGGTTGCAATCTCAGTAAATCTCTTTTAGCTGTTGTGGTTTCTGGCCACAGTTTCTGCATTGCTCAAGCAGTTCACTGTAACTGTTCGTTTTCTGTCTGTTTCAGAGATTACAGGTCAGAAGATGGTCCACTCAATGAACAACATTAACTTGAGTGACTGTACATATATTCTATTACGTATATAAGTGGTATCTTTTCCTTTTAAAAGCATGGGGAAATTTTACTATCCAAGAAGGTATTTTAGTACTTTTCCCCCAACAGAGGGAGAAAAATGGATGGAATGATCATCAGAAATACTCACAGCACATCCTCATGATAATATCCAAGATCTCACACTCCTGTGAACCATGATGCAAAGTGTTATTCACACATAAACCTTGTCCCTTTTTCCTGCTCTCTTCATTGTGCAGAACGTCCTGGTTCTCCAAAGCAGCATGTTGTTTTCATTACGGCACATAGTTACACAACAGGAAATAGTTCTCCGCTTGGAAAGACCTACACTAAAGTATGTTTCTGGATGCCATATTTTTGCTATATCTCTAAACTTTCGCGTTATTTCCATACTTACATCAGTACCAGGAGGCCCGACTGGACCAGGTGGTCCCTGGAATTGCAAGGGGAGAGGGGGGAGTTAAGCTGTTAAAGAGATTCTACAGGGATAGTAGTGAGCTGTCATGTCTTAAATAGTGGCTTGAGTCCATTTTAAGAATTCTAATACGTATACATAAGCACAGGTGTGACCTTGAAAATTGAAATACTGTATTTAGGCAGTACATGTACATCATGTAACATGTAACAGCTAAACCTTTACTTTTACATGTAACAGCTACATCTTGACAATTACATGTACAACTACATTGTGTATTTTGCAGCAAGCCTGTTTTTAGGCACATATGGATTTGCTGTGGAGTATGATGTCTCTGATGATGTTATGGGCAACCCCCGCCCCCCAACGCCTGATGACAGTCAGAGTACTCACAGGTCTCCCTTCTGGTCCTCTGTGGCCCTTGGCCCCTTTCGGGCCGGAACTTCCAGGCAAATTATTCTGCGGGACACAGACAGTGTTACTGCAAGATATGTTCTCGTCAGTTAACAGGGAGGCCAGGCTCTCATAAACCTTTTGTCATACAGCCGTACAAACCAGATGGTGCGAAAGTGTGTTTATTTTATAGGACCTGTGATGAAAAAACAAAACAAAACAACGCCTGTACCAATGATATATCTTGAGTCAGAGGAAACATCAATGGATTCCCACTGGACCAGGGCTGCCTGGTTACGTTGGTTATTTTCACGCTGTAATGCGGACCACCTGGGCTCTTCGAAGACAGAGCTCTTAGACCTTGAACTTCCTGACATGCATGTGGCTTCAGTCACCTTTGCATTCCTGATTTCAAAGAGCGGCACTTCACAGAGACAAATGGAACCCATTCCGTATTAAGTGACATCACTATTTTGACTCAGCAATACTGTATTCCAAACACACATCTTCAGGTCGCTCTAAATGATGTTAGACAACAGGGAAACCACGCATTTTATGCAGAACAGGAAAAAGGAAAAAGACACATCTAATAGTGAGAATTGTCAGGCACCTTCTACCTCTGACTAATAATTAATCTATCACATGTAAGAACAACCATTTTATTTTAAAACAGCCCCCTGAAAATCAGAGGACTTTCAAAGCAAAACACAAAAAAATCTAACCGTACCAAAAAAACTCTTAAGAAGATTGGCCACAGATGTTTACGAGGGCCCCTGTCATAGCATAAGCTTTTCAGAGATTAGCAGAGGAATTTGGACAATATGCACACCACAGATTTGCAGAGCATATAGAGCAGAGTCTGCATTTAATTAGAGTTACTTTCAAAGCTTTTCAGTGACTTCAGTTCCTCTGATTATACACGCTGAGTCCAAACAAGTACAATCTTTTATTAGCCCAGTTTGCTATGACAAACCTGCCATTTCCCCCCTCCTGAAAGGTTAAAGGATCAAAGGACAAAATTTACAATGATCTGAAGAGAGCGGCATATGCTTGTCTCGTTGAATGAATAGTCCCGTTTTGAGGCACACTTATCACAGTGTTCATGGGTCAAACAGCATAAAGTACTGCAGGCCTTTAACAAGCTTTTAAAAGCTAGACTTGGAACACAGCATTATTGAAAATTGGATCATAAGTTGTTGTTTTGCATCTAGTGGAGGGATGCTTTTTCTGGACTCTATTCTTCCCTATTTAACGACGTGAAACGGTGGTTGACAGGAAAGTTCTCTCGGTTTTTACGCGCTGTGTGTGAAGTGTGAGCTAAAGACGCCAAAAGCCACACTAAATGTTCGATCAAACAGTGACAGAACACAGAGTAGTACTATAGTGAGAATAGATAAGAAACAGGAAGTTTCTGGGTGCGAGCACTACAATAGAAAAACAATAGTTTGGTGCGGAAACGAGAGGAAAGCACTGAGCCAGGAATGAAACATGGCAAGAAAGCGAAAATCCGAGCAGAGCGGCCTTTGCACCAAACTGGCCTGCGGCGGCTGCGCCGCGGGAGGTGAATCTTCAATGGAGGACACCCACAGAGGTCTGTGCAAGAATACACAGTGAGTAAGAGTGAAAACATGCAGAAAAACGGTGAAAACATTGTGAGTAAGTGTAAAAAGACACAGAATAATGCTGAAAACATTGTGAGTAAGTGTAAAAAGACACAGAATAATGCTGAAAACATTGTGAGTAAGTGTAAAAAGACAAAGAATAATGATGAAAACAGTGAGTAAGAGTGAAAAAAGTGAACAAGAGTGAAATAACAGAATAATAGTGAAAACGGCGCTCTGGACACGACCACAGACATTGTTTTTAAGATCCTGAGTTGTGGCTGCAAACTATGTCCCCACGACTCCCCTTCTTCTTTCATGCTGTCTCTCTGCTGTCTCTCTGTTGTCTCTCTGCTGTCTCTCTCTGCTCTCTCTCTGCTTTCTCTCTGCTCTCTCTCTCTGCTCTCTCTTCCTGCTGTCTCTCTCTGCTGTCTCTCTCTGCTGTCTCTCTCTGCTGTCTCTCTGCTTTCTCTCTGCTCTCTCTCTCTGCTCTCTCTCCCTGCTGTCTCTCTGCTCTCTCTCTGCCTTCTCTCTGCTCTCTCTCTCTGCTGTCTCTCTCTGCCTTCTCTCTGCTCTCTCTCTCTGCTGTCTCTCTGCTCTCTCTCTCTGCTCTCTCTCTCTGCTGTCTCTCTCTGCTCTCTCTCTCTGCTCTCTCTCTCTGCTCTCTCTCTCTGCTGTCTCTCTCTGCTGTCTCTCTCTGCTCTCTCTCTCTGCCTTCTCTCTGCTCTCTCTCTCTGCTGTCTCTCTCTGCCTTCTCTCTGCTCTCTCTCTCTCTGCTGTCTCTCTCTGCTCTCTCTCTCTCTGCTGTCTCTCTGCTCTCTCTCTGCCTTCTCTCTGCTCTCTCTCTGCTGTCGACGAACACTTAGAAATGTCCAGGAGGAAAAACGGGACTTTCGTCACAACATTGTTTTGTTGTCACCCAGAACGACCTACATAGCTCATGCTATTAGACTTCATCTTTTTTCAGGTCAGCAGTTCAAGTCAGTTATCTTTTTCAAAGGAGCAACAACTGTGTTCCTCACTGGTCTGCACGTCGCCTGCCCCCAACCCAACCAACATCTGTGGCACCAGGGCCAAACCCGCCAGGTCTTATTAGGTCTTGGTTTACTCAACCCCGGGGAAGGTAAGTAACCGTTTCACCCTTTAACATTTCCAGCCTCGGGAAGCCATCAGTCATTGACACTGTTCTAATGGTCTTGTGAGCTGAAGATTTAAATTGAAGTTAAGGTGTGTATTTAAAACCCTACTGAGCACCTGTAGTACATTAAGCAGAGCCTTTTAACTCTTTTAACACCTCCCTTTTTCATATTTCAATACGCAGTACACCACCTATGTTCCTGCACAGGGGGAAAAGGGTGTTTATTTTAACCACCTTTTAACAACAAAAGCAGCCACATTTAGGCCCATTCAGAACATGAACCAAAACAACATTCCACAAAACTGATCCAGTGCAAAACATCAAGTTCTACTGGGAAAAACCATCAAAGCAGATTCAGTTTCACAGCACATCAGCCAAACTCCAACCCTCAATGTGGCGGGCATTGCAAACACTACTCAGTGAAGTAGATGCTTTGTCAGTTCGATGTTCGATGCCAGACACTTCCATGCTGCCGCCTGAAACCTGTGCATGCCTGGTGGGGTGAACGCAGTAACATGGTTTTCGGGTACAAGACAGTGCTGGATATAAGCCAGAGATTTTTTACGGTTATCCGTTACTCTGCTACCTGAAACAGAACGCTGTCAGAATGGAATCCTGGGTGGAGCTTATTGGAAAGAGCAATTTTAAGCTTCACGATTGGATCAGTGTGCACGAACGCAGACTCAGCCCTATGAGCTGGAGTTAGCTGGTACAAATCCAGCTCATGTCATTAGCCGATTGTGACTGGGAGAGCACAGTGGTGGCACCAAATGGGCAGAGTGCCACCAGATCACCAGGGTTTCTCACGGCTCGTCACTAACCAGCGTCTCCTACTGACTTCCCGGGCACCTGCACGCTCGCAGTGTAAACGAGAGGGAGGTGCCTCTCCTCTAATCGCTGCTGAGCCTCTCCTCAAAGCTGTGTAGCCTGCAGTGTAAGAAAGAGATGGGTGGCTCCATGGTGACTAGGATTGGAGAAGTACCTTCTCACTCTCTCCTAATAGGGGGGTCAAAAATTGGCCTTTTAAAAAGAAAAGGCCATTTTGATGAAAACTCAAACCTAGCAACTGCATGACATTCTGTGGCAGCAAATGGTTGAACTCAGACCACATAGGATGCTTTACATTTGTAACTCCAATATGGCCCCTTCATCACTCCAGAGTGTTAATCCTGCAGGATTGCAGGTTTTAAACAGAGGTTATCCTTTACACTAATAACTTTTCAAGGCTGCAAAAAACAAGTAAAGGGAGCCAGCCCCCTGCTCTTCGTTGGATTAAAGATCTCTGTAACACAAATCAGACATTTCCTTTATCATAATGACTTCTGAGGGCAGCGGGGGAGGGGGTGGGGAAGAATATCAAAACACAGTCTGTGTGGCATAACACTGGGAAAAGAAGTAATTACAGAACCCAGCCCTGGAATTCTGCAGAAAACGTCAAACATGGTGGTTTTGGAAACAATTTAGCATCAAAACCAACCACAAAAACACAAGTGAACTTCACAATTGCCTCAGAAAACGGTTTATTTGACCTACTCAGGCACTTTTCTAGCTATCGAAAAAACTAGAACCTTAAACTCTGCTTAACCTTTCAAACACAATGAGCATGAGAATCAACCGTGGAAACGATCATAATATTAGCAATATATTTTTTAAATGCAAATAAACTACAATAGATCAGTCACGACATGACATGTATGGGAACAATTATGGACAATGCGGCTTGTTGTTTCAAAATAGGCCCATTCCAACTGCTTCCCCTATGTCACAATGTACTGTAATATATAGATCTCGTGTATGTCCGACAAGAACTAGTCCTGTAACACTCAGACATAGTCCATAATGCAGCCCTTTCAACAAAGCGATAACATTTTTCCAACAGTACACAAAATGAAGAAAAAAAGCGTGAAGGAAATGTAGCCTCTATATTATACTCATGCTTAAGGCTTGCGCTTCCCAAACTTGGCAGACAGCAGAGGCCTGTTTTTCCAGTAGTAACTTACTGAATCATATTTCTTTTAACTCCTACTGCATGGAGGTTTTGAGCGAATTAAAAAGCACTATGAAGGAAAAATACTGTCACGCGGTTTTTTGTTCTGTGTACTCTTTCACCAAGAAATGCAAGAAAGAAAAACCTAATATACAAGATAGTTTTTTTTTTAACCCCACCCCAAATTCCCATTTCCACGTCCCCTTGACAACGAAACACACACAGCTGTAAAAGCTCAAAGCTGGACATTAAAGTAATCCAAAACTCAAACCTCGTTTTTCAGTCACTAGACTACAAAGAAAAAGGGAAAAAAAGACAGTTGGAAGTTTCGTGAGAAATGTGTGACTCACGTCTTGTCCAGGATCACCGGGCTCTCCATCATCTCCTTTGGGCCCAGGGGTTCCCTTTCCTCCCTGAAGGGAAGAGAGCATTTCAATGCAGCCACAGCAAAACTAAGTGCTAACCTATGGGCTAGCAGGAGATTCAGAAGCTCTCCAACCAATGTGCTAGCTGGAGATTCAAAGGCTCTTCAACCAATGGGCTAGCAGGAGCTTCAAAGGCTCTCCAACCAATGGGCTAGCTGGAGATTCAGAAGCTCTCCAAACAACAGGCTAGCTGGAGCTTCAGAAATTCTCTAACCAACAGGCTTGCTGGAGTTCGAAGTCTCTCCAACCAATGGGCTACCTGGAGCTTCAAAGGCTCTCCAACCAATGGGCTTGCTGGTGTTTCAGAGGTTCTCCAACCAAGGGGCTAGCTGTTACAGGTATCCCCACAATGAAACAACTAAACACATACCGGCTCTCCTGGATCTCCTCGAGGGCCTGGGTAACCCTATGAAGCAAATAATCATCGTATTACTGTTTCTTCTTTTGTCACCCCCACAATACCTGTTATCATAATCAAACAGCTATCAAATATTCCCTGAGAGTCACAATTTGGAGGTTACCTGAAAGCCGTGGCATCCTTGAGTACCATTTCCTGGAGCGCCGTCTTCTCCCTGAAGTAGAAAAGACCACACACTTTTCCTGCATGACCAAAGCATTTCCTGTCTGCCTCGGTCTAGGTGTGACCTACGGTTACATCCTCCTTATCATTGTCATTATCATCAACAAAACCTCAAAACCAACAGCAAGATGTGCAATGTCATTCAAAGGTACGATGGGGGGGGTGGGGGGTTTGTTTTTTATCACAGCTGCTCAAAAAGAAAACCACATAAAAATTGTTACAGAATAGTGACTAACAATGTACATCGGGAGAAAACACAGAT
>JAOYSI010002773.1:0-15730 GCA_025775065.1 Hiodon alosoides
TGTGTGAACGCCCGTCAGGCCAGGGGGCTAAACGCCGAGCCCGTCAGGCCAGGGGGCTAACCACTGTGTGAACGCCCGTCAGGCCAGGGGGCTAAACGCCGAGCCCGTCAGGCCAGGGGGCTAACCACTGTGTGAACGCCCGTCAGGCCAGGGGGCTAAACGCCGAGCCCGTCAGGCCAGGGGGCTAACCACTGTGTGAACGCCCATCAGGCCAGGGGGCTAAACGCCGTGCCCGTCAGGCCAGGGGGCTAAACGCGGAGCCCGTCGGGCTTAACAAAAGACAACATGAGAAACTTATTTGTTTAGTGATATGATCACAGGCCAAAGATAGCCAAGAGCAAAGCGGTTTATTTCCAGTTTTCACCCACACTGTACACAGTTTTTAAAAATGCGTTTAATATATTTTCATATTCCACCCGTTACATCCATTGATTTCCTATTCCCTATCAAATAAGCTAGGGAATTAATCACCACTTAGTAACCAGGAAACCTATTACACACCCAACTTTACATCACAGTACTGAGGAAGTTTAGACACATTGTCGATTTACATTCATTTTGATTCGGACGAAATTTTAATCATTCTTTTTGGCAGTAAGAGGAACGGAGTGATAACATGCAAATTTGATAAAACAGACAAGAAAACACTGTGGAAAAAAGTGAAATATACTAGTTTTATACTGTATACTTCTGCGGATCAATCGGACCGGACCACTGAGAATCACATGCTACGCGAAGTACAGATATACACCACAGGGTCTTTTGAAACTTTCTGTTCCTGGCTATATACAGAAACAAACAGTACGCCGTGAATTTTAACTTACCATACACAGGTTACTATCAGGAATCAATTAGACACATATACCAGTTCACCAAAACCAAGATCACTGACTCGATCACCGGCACTTGAATTTGGCAGACTCCTGTCACCTTTTTGTCACACAGCAAAAATGTTTAATGTAACGTTTGTTTTTATTGCACAGAATTATGTTAATGGAGATGGACAATGATACCTGCCCCATCCTCCGACAACGAATAGACTTATTTTCATTCAAAGCGTTCACGGTACCTTGGCGATGTACCTCAGTTGTAATTTCATAAAACCCGCAATTTAAACCGTACACAATTACATGAGCACACATACCGTAATTGCATCGCAAATGCGCACTTTATCCAGGAGATATTTAGTTTCGTTTCACTGTAATGTGTAACAGTGAAACAGGCTTTCTAGTTTCAGTTTTGTTTCTGAACAAGATTATTACTTATTAATGAAAATATGCTAGCTATTCTAAAAATGTAGTATTTAAGACGGGCATTTAACAACATTATACAAAAACGGTTAACTCGGTTACAAACAGTTACATTCGAAAACACCTTAACACCGCTTCTTCTATTACCATAATAAACCATCTTTAAATTATCTGTAAATAGGCACAAAAATACAATTTCAAACACAGCTTCATGTTCATCACGTCCTAAAAACCCTAGCGAGTCTGCGGATGAAAATATAGTCGTCATGACCATAAATTACGAAATAAGTTACTTTAATTCGGTACTAGCTAGCCTGATCTGGCCTACCAAAACCGGCAGGCAGCGCAACCGAGGCAAACGTGATGGCCTTGGAGGAGGAAACCACCTTGTATTTTCCTACTTTCATTCAATGAACTACCAAATGAACTACCGATTTATAACTAGCAAGTTAGTTCGTGAATGAAGACCATTCGGTTTCAAAATCGGACCCTCACCTTGTAAGAGTCAGTCGCTAACAATATATTGAATTCTGCGTCGCTACACTCCATCTTCCCCTTGACTTGAGTCACGACTGTCAGTATTGTTGTCCTGTGGTCGGTACCGGGTGTGCACAACCAAACGTCGTCGCTGGGGAAGGACGGTGTACAAAGTGAAGGAAGGCGGGAATAAAACAGTGTTCGCGTGAATGCTGGCGGAGGGCGGGGCGATGACGAGTAACTGGAGGCTCGGCCACTAGCGGAGTGGCCGTGATGTCATTGTCAGGAACTTGTGTGCGTGCGGAGCCGAGCTTTAGCGGGAGAGGAAGGAACCGTTTCCATGACCCCTCGGTATCAATGGGTCAGTTTTTCCGTAGATTTTCCGTCGGGCAATTCTTCGCAAATACTGCACGTGTCAAATATTTTATTTCATAAATTTACACACAAAATTGTGGTTTCAATATGTTAAAAAGCAACATATTCATATTCACCGAGTACCTTTTAAACCTTCAAAAACCTCATTTTCACAATCCAATCAGACTATTATGATTTACGTTTAATTTAAAAATGAATTAATCACTGACTAGTTTGCCGTGACAAATTTAAAACCAAATGCATAGATTCTTTCATCAGGAGATATCTCTATATCACGTATAAGGATTGAAGATATTTATTTGTGGTCAGATATTTGCAGCTCGTGGTCCAGCGTATGTAGATTTAGAGCAGGTAATTGTATAATTGTATAATTTTATTTACAAAAAATAAATAAAAATCTAATTGGACCATCAGCTCGACCGCGTGGTGCATTACTGTAACGCGGCTTCAGAATCGACAATATGGAGGCGTCCCTTTGCTATTCTGCAGTATACATGCTCAAAAAAAATAAGCAAATTAAAAAGGCCATGCGCTGCTACGTGTTTTAGTTCCAGTGATTTGTCTGTCAATGACCTTAGGACTGACTCGGCGGCAGCTCCTATCACAGAGCAGAGTTCCGGAAAAGTTCTCACTCTTTCAAGGCAGCAGCAGTGCTTGAGTAGATTTGAGGTCAGGCGGAGATGCAGCGTGTCAACCTTTAACAGAAGATGGCAGCCTTTCACTGAGTTAATATTTTCCTGCCAACCATCCTGCAACTACAACGTTTTGTCTGGTAGGCGAAAATAGTCATTTAGTTAAAAGTCATTTAGAGAATTTATACAGTATTTATTTCAGACCTTCAGTGTCAGCTTAAATATTTTACATTTTTTTTTACATATATTTAAACATAAGTATCATGCCATTGTCAGTTCTCGTCTTAAATGTTTATTTATGAAATAGATAAATATAATATTTTTTTATTAAACATGATTTTTCATTGAATATAATCTTAAATATATTGTAATACATTTAATTTTCAACATGTGGGGAATGGAGATAAGTGCCAGATAGGGGGTTTTCAAGCACAACAGTGCCATGGGTGTGTCATGAACCAAAAAGAAAATCCAGCCATCAGCGTTGATGTGGTCAGAAAAGGCTCACTGACGACAGAGGCTGATCCATCTTGTGCAGGGTGGTGGACAGACTATTGTCCATCACATTGCAGCAGAGCAGGGTGGACTGAAACAAACATTCCAGGCCACCCTGTTTGGGCGAACCACCAGGCTGCTAATTTTGCGGGAACGTCCCGGTGCTCCCGACGGCCAGACCGCCACTACAGAGTACAACTGTAATGATGAACAAGATATATTGGAATGCACAACCTTGCCGTGGATGGGTTGGTTAATAGGTCAGTGTACCTGTTACTGTATGTACGGCTTTTTGTATTCTGTGACCTGAATAGCACATGGACTCAGGGGTAGGCTATGTCAATGCTCTGAACACGTGGACTCAGAGGTAGGCTATGTCAATGCTCTGAACACATGGACTCAGGGGTAGGCTATATTAATGCTCTGAACACGTTGACTCAGAGGTAGGCTATATTAATGCTCTGAACACGTGGACTCAGGGGTAGGCTATGTCAATGCTCTGAACACATGGACTCAGGGGTAGGCTATGTCAATGCTCTGAACACGTTGACTCAGGGGTAGGCTATGTCAATGCTCTGAACACGTGGACTCAGAAGTAGGCTATATTAATGCTCTGAACACATGGACTCAGGGGTAGGCTATATTAATGCTCTGAACACGTGGACTCAGGGGTAGGCTATATTAATGCTCTGAACACGTGGACTCAGGGGTAGGCTATGTCAATGCTCTGAACACATGGACTCAGGGGTAGGCTATGTCAATGCTCTGAACACATGGACTCAGGGGTAGGCTATATTAATGCTCTGAACACATGGACTCAGGGGTAGGCTATGTCAATGCTCTGAACACATGGACTCAGGGGTAGGCTGTGTCAATGCTCTGAACACATGGACTCGGGTAGGCTATGTCAATGCTCTGAACACATGGACTCAGGGGTAGGCTATGTCAATGCTCTGAACACATGGACTCAGGGGTAGGCTATATTAATGCTCTGAACACATGGACTCAGGGGTAGGCTATGTCAATGCTCTGAACACATGGACTCAGGGGTAGGCTGTGTCAATGCTCTGAACACATGGACTCGGGTAGGCTATGTCAATGCTCTGAACACATGGACTCAGGGGTAGGCTATGTCAATGCTCTGAACACCTCCAAAGTGAAGTGGGAACCTGACCAAACAAAAAAGTGATTTTTATGTTCCATAACTAGGGGCAGTTAAATTTTGCATAGCTGTCAGTAAGTGATAATGCACAAATATCCCCAAGCCTTACACGTTCTAAATATTCCATCAATGAATCAATAGTGCCAACTTTCCAACTGAATTAAGAGCAATTCATTTAAATACGCTCATTGGAATGGAGTCTCAATCTACCCATTACTCCGTATTAAACCCACCTCCAGAACAGAAGGATGAATCTGAATGAAATATTATTACATGAGAGGGAGCCGTTGGACGGATGATGATAGAGAGCGGAGCATCAGTGCATTTATTTGTCTTTGATACCCCAGATCTGTGCGTTTACTGAAAGGACTGGTGGGGTCTCACAAATGCTTTAATTCCTGCAACCTTTCCACCACTGCGCTCCACTTGCTCTTAATGTACGGCTGGAAAAGTTCATACGCCAGTTTGGGGGAGGGGGTAAATATTTAAGTTAAACAACAGAGTCTATCGCGCCTAAAAGTCGTCATGCTCAAAAGTAACAAAAATCCCCAAAAGTTTTCTCACAGTTTTTTTTCCATTATTACAATGTTTGACGACAGCAAGTTAAAGGTCTTCGTAATTAATGTCTTGAGTTTTCCACTTTCCCATCTCTCTATGTTGGTCCTGACATTCCAACCCCAAGATAGCTCAGTTTTGTATTGCACTTTAACCCCTAAAACTACAGCACTAAGTGCGTCTGCTGAATGCCAAAATGTAAAATTTCATTACCTCCAGTACTTCACCAATATAAAGAAAATCAAGCAGAGGAAATAAACATTAAATAACTTTTGGAGAGTATGAACATTTTTTGTTCAATTATTATTTATTTATTTTAGCATATTGGTATCCCTTATTTATCTGAAGGAATTTATAAAATCTTTCAACCTAGTTTTAATCTTAATTTAGTTCCACGAGGGCTGATTACTGTATTTAGATATCTATTAAAACAAAGAAAAAGAGCAGAGACACAACCGTTCATCCTTTAAGAACGGGCAGCCCATCTTTTGCAAACTAGGCCATAAAGCATAGAGTTTTTTTTATTTCTTTTAGTGAAGGCAAATGTTATTTAACTTTGTGAACCAATACAATCTGCAGTCACATAGTTACAAAGCCCTAAAACCGCATGAGCAAAATATGAACTGTAATCTAATGTAAGTCTGTTATTTTGAACAGCTGTTTGATTAACAAAAAGCTGGACCCTGAGTGAACATGATGAAAATGTATTTCACAATATCTATTTGTCGACAACGATCTTAATCATATCAACATATATTTTAAGTCTGTGACAACGCAGACAGTGCTTGCAATGAACACTGCACGTGTCACATTGTTCCAAACCCTGCCAGGTACAGTGCGTTTCGCCACTGCAGTTTTGCAGCGGTTCGCATACGCAATCCCTGAATGGGTGGTTGCCATGGTTTCACAGGTCACATGCGTGGGTTTCTTAGAACCAGAGCAGCGAAAGATGCTACAGTTTGCGCTGCCATTTTCATTCAGTAGCGAAAGCAGAAATCGGCGTGATTACTGACGAGTGCATGGGAATGAAGAGTCTGTGACACTGCGTAAATTGGATTTATATTTTATGATTTTTTTTTTTTTACTGCCAAAACAAATTGCTGTGACGTTGAGCCTTTCAAATATTGTCCAGTTATTTTAGTAAAAACTAAATTTTGTTCTGATTTCTCCAGAGATTGACAACAATAGGAATGAGTATAGAAATCCCAGAAGGACTGACGGAGCTTTTACAGAGCTTTACGCTGGAAGTGTTGAGGAATCAGCCCAGAGATCTGCTGGAGTTTGCCCTGCAGTATTTTACCAATTTGAAGGAAAGTCAAAACATAGCAGTCGCTTTGGGCAATGACCAAAATTCGACTAGTAGACCTGGGAAGGCAGTCAACTTTGTCGTGGAAGCAATGCAGATCGAATCGGAAAACGGGGAGGATGACGACGACGACGACGAGGAATTCGTAGGTAACAGATGAGCTATAATGACAATTAAATTTAATCGTTCACACATGCATATAACGTTGTTGCTAGTTGGCTAGCTAGACCACCTCAAACGTCATTTTTACGCTTACTTACGGTCGGTAACGGTTCCACAATGTGCTAGTCTTAATGATGTAACGTTTGCTTGCTAAAATTATGGATCCGCATTGTTAAATGTGAATAAAATGAAAGAAGAAAAACGACAAATTTCTTTTAATTCCGATGAACACATCTCTATAACCGTTTAGAGCTGTGGCCATGTCAACAGGATGCATGTTATATATACAACGCAGTAAATACTACATCACTTAGTGAAACGCCAGATGTTAGAAAGCTGCCTATGCTTGAATTGGTCACATGTTAGCGCGTATTACGCGATTACCGAACCTAAAATGAAATAAAACGGATCTTTTCATATCAGGGTTGCAAGTTCAGATTTTCTGACTAATGATACCTGTCATACTGGACCCAAACACGTGTAACTGCTTACAATCACCAAATACACCTTGCCAAAGTTTATAGATTTTAGCACTCCAGTAGGTCTCGAAGGTAAGATAACAAAATGTTATAAATAGCATTTTGTTGCAATGGAAACATTAATTAACAGATAAACTGATTTTATTTTTAGTAATTCTGCATTCAATTTCCAACAAGCAAATTGCATGAATGAATGACAAATTTACATCGTCAAATTAGCTCGTGGCACACCTGTGCGTGCTGCACCGTTCCATCTAAACTCATCTGCGTTTTGTTTTCATATTTAAAACTTTAATTGCTCCGGAACAACATGTTCCAGACACTTCATTCCAACGATTTGCCTTCAGTTGCTTATTCAACCTCTTGGGTTTTCTTTTAAAATTACGCACTATTGATTTTATATCAATTTATATATCGTTTTGATACATTTTCGAAAGGCGTCCGCTATTATCCACGACATTATCAATCCCGTATCACGTAACTTATTCTGGTTACGTTACGTCAGCGTTTTCAAAACGTTGTCCGTTAAGGACTCCAAGTGAGCCACAAGCTAATATGGTTTTTTAAATTTTTTTTATTGTAACGTAAACGTTAAGAATTCGTTAACAATTTACAATTGGTCTGCCACCTGTAACATGTCGAGAACCAGTGTGTTACGCCATCTAGTTTTTGGAGGAACTATATTTCTGACGTGTCTGACCATCTAAACACATCTGGACTCAGTTTACATAAATAAAGCTTATTTATTATAATAGGTTCTGTATTCATTGAAATATTCTACATTGACTTTATTAGTTCCATACCATTGATTTGATATAAAGTTAATTTTTTAAGTATTGTAATTAAAAAGCTATTGAAGCCGACTGGTGCAAAGTTTTCAAACTATCAAACTAACTTAACCTTGGGACCTAATACTTTAAACATTTAAACACTCATTGTAAATCATATTGACAGTATTATAAGCCTACCGTCATAGTTGTTTTCCTTAATTTAACTGAGTATTCAGCTTAATGAGGGGGAAAGTTGGCAGAGCGAGAAGTTTTTACTTTCAGATTTATTACAAATTTTGGCCATGCCTGAAAAGAAGTAATATCTGGAATTGGGGTTATTGTTTTGTTGTTACCATGGCAGCTGGCGTTTTTCCTGCCTTGCTTGTGGTTTCTTTATCCCAGTATGTGTCTCGATCATTCCCAGACAAACGCTCGCTTTAAGCTGCAGGAGAATGCACTTAATGGGTATGCTGTCATACACCAGGAGTTCACTATTCCAACGTGTTGTCCTGCTTAGGGTTCGGAAAGTGAGATGAGAAGATTTTGTCTCCAGTAACGAAAGGCCCTGGCGCCGGTGTTGCCTCCCAAGCCCCGATACCTCAGCTATTTTCAGTATCGAGGTCAGATTACGGCGGCGCTGCAGTTGCCAAGTTAAACAGATTTCAAAAGAGATTTTTTTATTTTTTGTCTCTATAAATATTGAGAAAATTAAGTTGTGTTACGCAAGTCTGACAGGATGTTCAATTCAGGCTCACAGCGCAGCACGGTACACTCGTTTTGCGCTGCCGGCTAAATCTGCTTATCTAGCCCAGTTTAGAAGCTAACGAAAAAAAGCGAAAGTTTTACCAGGGGAGACGCTAGTTAAGTACTCATTATTACTGCTAGTCAGATATAGTGTATAAATGAATTTTCCTACTTTTCAGATGCGGTGTATAAATGAATTATTCTCCCCTTCAGATACGGTGTATACATTAATTATCCTGCCCTTCAGATACAGGGTATAAATTAATTATCCACCTCTTTGGTGTATAAATAATATTCCCTTTTGTGGAACAGATGGTAGCACTGGGGTGCTTGCTTAGGTTCTCACCGTTCCTGAAACAAAAAGCATATCATTACCAAAAAAAAAAAAAAAAAAGGTTTAAGTTGTTCTCTTACACAATTAAAAAAATTAAAGGTGTTACCCATTTTTGTGGAGCCTGTTACCAGGGCAACATTAGTCACAGAAAATCCTTTTAAAATCCTTTTTTAAAGCACTCACAACTGAATCCAAAGGTCTTTTCCTCTGCACGCTTATGTGTCTGGTGATATACAGTTAAATTAATCCTCATTGAGTTTTCTTTTGAGTAGTTCTATATTATCCTGATGTTGTGTGGGACCGGTCAGAGCAGAAGGCTGCGCTGAAATACAGTTTTATCGACTTTTAACATGCTTAATTAAATTTGTTGGCTGCTTTTTACTGCAAGCTCAGAACATTTGCATGGTGAATTGAAAGGAAGGCGTCTCGTGTAGACGAGAAGGGTAATTGGGGAATTAAAGAGGTCTGAACAATAGCCTGAAGTGCCCAGGCCTGGGGTTGGTCCGTGCCGGGTTTAGTGGGAACCCGGCAACTGAGGCCTGTTACCTCAGCAACACCGTCCCTTTAATCCTTTCTCCTCACCACGGCGATGACTAAAGCGCTGGTTGTCACCAATCAATACCCCGAGAGACCGGATTCAATGTTCCCCCCCCCCCCCCCATTCCGTTTCACGGACCCCGCTTACACACTTTGAACACTTAGATTACATTTAATTGAAGCTTAAGGCAATATAAATGACCGTGGAATGCTGGTGTAGTAAAGTAAATGCCCCAGATAAGGGGGGGGTTGGATAAATCATTAGTTCATGTGGTAGTCCTCTGGGGTACCAAAGAGGAAACTCTTTTTTTATTACAGCATAACATTGAAGACATTAGATGGACAATGGTATCCATGGTAACTGAAGTCCAGGCACAATAGATTAAAATGGAAATTTTGCTCACACCTCTCAATTCTCCAATTTTTTTGGAGAAAGAAAAATGGTTGCCCGGCACAAAACAAATGGTAGCCCCGTGCTAATATCTACTGTCTGCAGAAACCTGATCTGTTAAAGTCAAATTGAGCGCCAAGCCCGTTACACGGGTGTTGGTAGCAGCAACAGTTCCAGGCTGACCCAGGGATTGTTCAGATCCGGCCCTCAGACTCACGTGTGCTTAATGAGAAGGTATCGCTCAGTCGCTCCGATGCTAAGTGCTTTGTGTTGTGTGAACTAGCATTGTTTTCTTTTCGCTTGGATTTAATTAGCGGGCGCCGCAGGCTTCAGTGGACACCGATCGGAGTGCGATCAGAGTTAAGGTGGTCAAACATGTCTGCGGAGCATAGTTTCTAACAAATTAAGTAGCTTGGGTACCAAATTTATGTTTCTGTTTATTATCATGTTTATTTATGTAATCACATTTAAAGGCAGCACATGGGTGGATAAGTCATTAGTGGTGTGGGAGATCTCTGGGCTGCTAAGAATTACAGTCTGACCTAGATCCTGTTTTGGGAGCGCACATTTTTTGTACAGTTTAAGGTGAAGGATTTTGGATGAAAAGCAGTAGCTATGGTAAAACTCACTGAAGGATAAAAAGGGAATTTTTTTATTTCTCGAAAATATGACCCAACCACATCAAGATGAGCTTATTTCAAGTAAACTGCTATATCAATGCAAAGAGCTAACATTATGAATGACATATGTCAGAAAGCGGTAAAAGAAAGAATATTTTGAAAAAATGTAAATATGTCATTTTTTTTCTATTTTGGGGCATTTGTTAGCAAACCGCTCTGTCGTCGCAGGCTCACACCAGTGCAGATTTCAGGCAGATTTCAGGCTGATTTCGGGGATCAGTGAACAGGCGCTTGGCATAATTTGAACACGATTTTTCTGTTATGAAGTAACGACAGTTCTTTGTTACATAAGCCGGACGTCCCTGGCCTGGAGTTTAACTGAGGTTCCCCGCTGTGTGGATTGTAAAACCACTTTACAAAAGCCCAGGATGGTAATTTATGGGTCTCAAATTAATATCTTAAACTCTGTCTGGTCTGCATATCATCACTAAAGCTGTGCTGTTAGTTTTAAATTGTATTATGTTTTTTTAACAATTTTAATCTAACACGCAGTTTATTAGTGGACACAAACTGTCACATTTGGAGAAGGATAAGTGGGGTTTTTGAATTTGAGTCACATTGCCTGATTCCACCTGGAGCCTAATTTTAATCAGCAATAATGATTAGGATTAGGGGTTCAGCAGGACCTGTGGGATTAATGGTAATAAAAACCTTTCCTATTTTTACTTCACAGCTCCCGTAATCAACAGGTTCATCAGAAGGGCTTCTGGTAAGTGAGATAACTGTGTATAACTGTGTATAACTGTGTAGGCTCAATTATAATGTATAACTGTGTATAACTGTGTAGGCTCAATTATAATGTATAACTGTGTATAACTGTGTAGGCTCAATTATAATGTATAACTGTGTATAACTGTGTAGGCTTAGACTCGCCAGTCTGCAGACAAACATAACACCAAGCGCAGTCACGTATTTTACCTCAGAAAATTAGAGCAGACTGTAGAAGCAATTTTATTCACAGTAAATAACTTCAATGACGTTGCGGCCGCTCTGTGTAGGATTGTGGCCCTGGGCTGAAACCCTTGTTATCCATTGGCTCGACATGGCCCTGAGTGTCAGGCATTACGATAACCTTGATTGAGATGTACATTGTTCTCATCTCTTTGACATGGCGCCTCTGCCCGCCCGCCTCTTCTTTGGTCGTTGTCGTTGTGTGGGATTTTTTTTCCCATGATCCATTTAGATTTTTTGTTCTGCGTAGCCACAAAGCTCACTCTGAGGACTTATCTGGTAAAAATAGCTTGTGAAAAATGAAGAGACCATTGTCTCTCACGGAGCTCGGCCCTCATCTGGGGAAAATGAATCCCTTTTTAGCGTCAGCCGCTAAAGTGATGTTCTTTCCGTGTTTTTCCTCTCGCATAACAACAGAAAAAAGAGAAAGTTCGCCACATCGGTCACAACATCGGTCTCAACTCTCCGAGAAGCAGCTACGTTAATGAGCTGTCAACCAACACATCGTGTGTGTAGTGTGTAGTGTGTAGTCGGTCTAGGATAGAGTGACAGAGAAGGGGAGTGAGGTTTTATTGGGCCTGAAGAAGTGGTGTGTGTGTGTGTGTGTGTTATTAAAAGATGTGTGTTACTGTGTTTGTGTATGTTTGTGTGAGGGAGAGAGAGACTGTGTGTGTGTGTGTGTGTGTGTGTGTGTGTGTGTGTGTGTGTGTGTGTGTGTGTGTGTGTGTGTGTGTGTGTTTGGTTTCTCACTCTACAGATGTCTCTGAAACTCTGAAATCTTCCAGACACAAAACATGCCATCTGTGAATTGCGATCTGTAAAGTGCGTTCTCCAGGAAGAGACAGTCTGTTCAGAGTCAGCTGCTCAGAAACAGAGATGGGTTTCTCTGGCCAGATCAGATCATACGAATCTAAAAGCACTTTCTGGCTGTATTTCCATTCAGTCGGTAACGGCGGATTTCGTACAATACGGCGGGGCTCTCAGCTAATTGGTTGCGTTCCCACAGCTGAACTAAGCAGCTATTATTCACATTCTTCGTGTAAACCTTACATCCTTTGATTTCGTTCCCTTTAGTTAATTTAACCCTTTCTCGTGGTTAGGTAATCATTTCACCCGTAACTGAATATTCCACAGGACTGATCTATTTCTCAGAGTGCACTCATAACCGAGTGACATTAAAAGTGTCCGTTATTTATTTTTTGTGGGAGGGACTATTTCTTCAGTTCGATCCCCACACAATGGACTCCCGTCTCCTCTACAGTGAGTATTAATAGACCTACCCTCCACTGTGGCTCTCCACTGCGACAGCTGCCTTCGTCCCTGTTGTGAATGTAAACGGCGTGAGCATCATCTTGGTCAAATTCACCATACGGACAATGCCTTTAATAGATCTTGCTAACACAACCCACACACTTACTGCAGCTGTAGAAACACTCCGGGACTTTTTTTTCTTTTTTTCTTTCCTTAAAACACCAACCACAGCCGTAGGAAGAACACCGTGGGGCTGCTTTTGGAGATACGGTTCTGAGTGAATGGCTCCTGCACCTTTGGGTCCAGTAAAATACTCTCGGAGGTCCTGGTCCAAGACGGACCCTTGATTGCCGATGGTGCATGTTGGAGAGGTTAACCTTGGAACTGGAGGGTGGTTTTCGGATCCGAGACCACAGACAACGGAGCGGATATCTTAGGGTCTTAGGGTGAGGAGAAGGGGGAAAGGGTGAGACCCCTGTGTGTACCTTCTCTGTCTCCCTAGCCAAGGCCTATTCAGTAGTTACGAAAAGGGAAGTCTGCCTGTTGAAAGGGAGTTGGAATGTCATGGGTGGAAAAGGCGTGACTGACAGGTCTTTGTAATGAATGGGAGACGGTAATGAAGGGATTCAAAATTTGGAGGCGCTATTCAAAGGCCGAGTTTACGGTGCGGTTCTGTACAGCAGTGCGTTTTCAGGCGACCCACTTTGGTCCAATGGTTTAAAAAAAACGACCCAAATAATAATTACACCTCTAATTGTACATGAAATCAGACTAGTTTCTTTACAAGAAAGAAATGAGCCTTTCATTGGCTTGTTTTGTATTTTCTAGGGAGGCTGTTCATTTGGATTTGTGTCCCTGCTGTTTAGTACCTTCTGGGGTCTCTCATTGGTGGGTCGATCCTGTCTCTGACCCTCTCTCTCGTACCTGCAGCTTGGCTTTGATATGTCAAACTTCATACTGGAAACTTTTATGCCTTTCTTAAATTGGTACCGAGCATTGCAGAGAATGAGTTGTGCCTGTGGGCTGGATGAGATACTCAGATCAGATCAGGGAGTCGGTTAAGATGTCAACTCCTGTCTACTCTAGCAATACTTTTAACACCCTTTCACAACAATACCGTCCTATCTCTGACTGGCTCACCAGAACAGTTCCTTTGGTTGTGCGTTACTGCGTGTGCAGACCACGCTGACCTGTTTATAGCCGCACACGGTCGTGCATTGTTCTGCATAAATAATGTGCAGTGCATTTTTAGTTTACTGGAGAAAAAAGATCAGTCTATTCATTTTTGTGACTCATTTTTTAAAGTTACACAACCCAAAAAAGGGGTATTATTATTATTATTATTATTATTTTATTATTGTTTTTTATTGTCATCATTGAATTATACGTATTCTTATTCTTATTCTTAATGAAGCGCTGATTTAGCCTGAGAGCTCAAAGAGAATTTAACCATGAACTGGGATGTGGGGGATCAGTGTTAGAACCGGGTTAGAACTGGGCCTATTAGCTACTGTTGTAATTCAGCTGCGGCTGTCTTTAATAAAGGCGTTTTGTGCAGACCGTATTCTCTTATCCCTTATGCTTCAGAATCATATTCAACCTATCAAACCTATCCGAGTCTTTTTTTGTTTGCCATAATGTAAGAATTAATTTTAATATATATATATATATACGGTACATATTTTTCGGTATCCTTGTAGCCCCAGTGATGTTCGACTTTTTCTACCTTTTCTCTGATGGGATGTCCCGTATCGACCTACCACTGGGTCAAAACGCCAGCCGTTTGAAGCGGTTATCCCCCCCCACGACGTGTTAAACTAAGCTGAGATATGAGTACTGTCACAGGAGCTCTCGGTGATGTCATGTGACATCTGCTGAGCTTTACGGAAAGGAGCCAGAAGCTAACTCATCAGTCTAAATAAACTACTACCACTACTACTACTAGTCTGTGTGGGGCAGAGATCAGCTCTGTAGTCATGGCAGACCCTGTAGTAAGGGCTAAAACATTCTCTGTTTACCTCTGGCCTTTTATTGAGCCTGTGTGCTAGCTAACATGCGGCAGCGGGCCGTACACACGTTTAATGAAGCGATATCTCACATGAACATACTTCTGTCCTGGTATATTCATCAGAAGCTCCGGGAACATGCAGCGGGCGAACCTCACAGATCACGAAAGCTCACTGTCGATGTTGTTCAAATGTTGAATATGATCTGATGAGGAAGTCTGAAGGAAAAAACCACAGAACCTTCATCTTTAAATCCACATTAAATGCATTCCAGTGTTGCAAGTGTTGGGTGCTGAGCCCACCAAGTGAACAGAAAGGATCCCTGAAACAGCTGACTCTGCAGTTGTGCATTGTGGGAAGGTATTCACTGTAAGAGAACCTCTTTCAGTTCGGTCCATTGCAACGTCTGCGGACGAGGATATAATGGAATGTGTTTTTATGCCTCTCAGTGTGGGAATTGCACTGAGCCGGGGGGGTCTATGCCTGCAGCACCAGTGGACTCGGGTCAGTGCACAGAAGCCAGTTTACAGCCTGAGAATATAGTTTTCATTGAGAGTCATCATGTCTGTTTTGCAGTGTGTGCCGAAGCGTTCAACCCTGACGATGATGATGAGGAAGACCGAGAACCCAGGGTGAGATTAGAGTGCTCGGGAAACGTCATTCACCGGCATTACGTAATCATGGGATGTACTGGCATCCAAAGGGGAAACCATAGCCATGCCACACAGAGTTACAGTAGGTTAAATGTTATCTAGAAAGGGGCCTGTAAGCCATTTCTGAGAGTACTGATAATTTTTTCATTAGATTTAACGCAAGGGATGTATTTCCAACTCTTAGCAAAACTCTTTTTTTTTTTCTGTTTTGCTTTTGTTTTTCCAGATTACTCACCCTAAGACGGACGAGCAGAGACAAAGACTTCAGGAAGCGTGCAGACATATTCTTCTGTTCAAAAACTTGGACCCGGTAAGATGAGTGATACACAGAGGCCGGTCTCCTCTCACTGCAGTAGTACCACACGGTCCTGTAAGATGAGTGATACACAGAGTCTCCTCTCACTTCAATGCTGGCCACACGGTCCTGTAAGATGAGTGATACTCAGAGTCTCCTCTCACTTCAATGGTGGCCACACGGTCCTGTAAGATGAGTGATACACAGAGTCTCCTCTCACTTCAA
>JAOYSI010002775.1:0-15724 GCA_025775065.1 Hiodon alosoides
TACCTACTAAGCTGGCTATCACTTTAACAACACCATCATGATTATTATCATTACATTAATATTTGTATGATTTCAATTCCTGAATTGATTTTCACGTATATTTGGTCCCCCTAGCGGTACATAACCGATACTCCAGTTTATTATGTAGTATGTTGATCTGGTAAGTCTACTGGGGAAGAACTGGGAAGGGCCCTGACAGAATAAACAATACTGTTGTATGCTTTTGATATTTAATTTTAATCGCTTAGATTAGTGGTTTCTCAACTCTACTAAAGACTGTTGTAGTTCCTGTATGTTTATTGTAGCTGTTACATTAAAATAGTGTTTGCTGAATTTAATTATTATAATAACCATTATGATATATAAAGGGACTCATACGGTCCATCCTATTGGATAAGGAATAATAATTATACTAGTCAACTATTATCCATATATTCACCCGTTGCATTACAGCGCCTGTTAACTTTGTCGTACCAAGAGCCTCCACAACAGCCCTGGTGAAGTCAAACAAAGCCTTTAGTTCAGGGATCCGACCTTTGGAATGACTTTCCAGGCCAAATAACAGACACTCCAGAAATCTTCCCCTATAAATCCAGGCTTAAATCGATTTGTTGTTACCCCTTGGTAATCACCTGTTAGTGCTGCCATCACTAAGTATGTGTTACAGACTTTCTTTTCTATCCATGGTTCTTTTCTTCCAGTAGACCCAATCTAAATACGTTCTGCTATTCTTTATCTTTCACCTACCTAGTCCTGCCTTTCTGGTGTTGAGAATCCATGTTTGATTGTTAATGACATCTTCCAAGTCTGGTAAGACTTGATTAATCAAATGATAATTAATCCGGTATTACTAATATTACCAATTAAAGGACAACAAAAGAAGTTCTAAAATCCAATTAATTTTCACTGGCAAACACAAATTCCACAACAGGTAACAACAGATGTCAAATCCTGACCCCCATATTCCATTAACAGCTCAATCAATGCTGAATGAAAAGAGCTTGGTTTGAACAAAAACCAGCATACACAGGTGGGCTCCATATAATCCATCCTGAATAAGAGCCACTGGTCTACCTCACCAGTTCGACTCAGTGGCTACTCTCTGCGAAGGGAGCTGAAACAAAAAAGGCCTGATTGATTCACTGATTTATGGGAATAAAAACATTTAAATTCTGCTCTAAACTTATTTAGTAGCTGGTGAATTGTCAGCTCCAGCAATCATGGTGTGGGAAAACACAAAGTCTAGACTATGACACAAACTGAACATAATAATGCAATCAGGAAAACGCTGTGATCTGATTTTCCGTCTTTGTCTTTAAATCCATACTGTACTCTGGGTTTCCACTTCCTCCTTCTAAGCTGAGTGACGTCTGCTCTGACGGCAGTTTGAAAGTGTCTGGCTCTGTCTATCGCTGCTTGGCTGCCTGCAGGCTAGCCGACAGACTGGCAGACAGGTGCTACGAGATCTGGGGTTCAGCTGCTCCAACTGTTGGTTTTTCCTTCCTCCGAGTGCTAAATACAGCCCAATGCATCAACGGCCGGAAAGTTGGTTCCACCCTACTCCTACTGGATCCCTGCAAGTGCAGTTTTTTTATCTAAGCTATGTTCTGGAATCTGTTACGCATTCCGGAATCTAAGCTACATTCGGGATCTGTAAGGCATTTGAAAACTTTTATTTAAAATCTTTTGGTACATCCAAAATTAAGGATCACCTTAAGGATCATTTTTGAAAAAATAACTAGTAACTAGGACTAGAACAGGAATTCGAAACCTAATTCCACAAGACAAATGTTTATTTTTGTCTATTATCTTGTATTGTGTGACTACTAGTGAGTGCAGTCTATCTTATTCAGTCCACAAATGAGTGCACTTGAATCCACAATTTGACTTCACACACTTCTGTTATGAAGACATCACATTCAGTGCAAACATGAAGAGGCCTCTGTTGCTCTTTAGATTTTTAAAGTGAAAGCCATCAGTCAAAGAAGGCATCCTACTGGTATAGACAGTAGTTTTGTACATGTCTTTTAGTGTATGAAGCAGCATTGTTGTGGACTGCTATGGAAGCTGTTCCAGAGATAAAACAAACAGTCTGATCCTGTTGTGATTATTTCTCATTGGTAAGGCTACTGCCGTGGCTATTCTGGCATGTCTGTGTTTGCGGGAATTGCGTTTTCATCTCCTTTCACGTGTAAATTAAAGCTGCAAAGCCGTGGCACAGCCTACCTCTTTTCTGTGGCAGGTGGAGCCTGACCGAGATTATCGGTTCTTTTGAAAATACTATGAGATTTATCCGAGAATGAACTAACGGGGTTCCACGGCGAATGAGTTCTATAAGCCAAACACAGACAGCGACTGGCACCCTCTTGATTGTTGGTCCGTGGCAAAGAAAGAGGGGGGAGATGGGCCCACCTAATTACATTGATGTGTCCTTGCACGCTCGCTCACTCATCCGTCCCTCCTTTTGAGAGAGCAGAAGCCGCCCGATGTGCTCGACGGCGTTTCCATTTTGAGTTGGAGCTGCATTCGAGCATATCTCTCTTTGCTGGAAAAATATTTTTTTCTTTTAAATGAACGGTGGAATTTACCGAATTATCATGCAACTTTAAAAGTAAGTGGGATGCGGGGGGCGGGGGGCTACTTTTAATGCAGGGGGTGAATCCTAATCCGCCCACCAGGTGTGCCTCTTTTTTGAGTCAAACTTTGTCCTTCGCATCGTCTAATGACAGTGGAGGTGAAGTGCACCACTGAATCATTTTAGGGACACACCGAATACTGATCCCCGGAAAGCAAAGGTTAGAGTCAGGGTGTCATTGGGGCTAATGGGGGATCAGGAGTCTGTAAAAAGCGTCAGACATCAGGTGGTGTAAGCAGGAGGGTGGGTCAAAGGCGGTGCAATGTTGGAGGCTGCTGGTTGAGTGTGTCAGGGGGACTCTCTAGTGTGGGTCAGGAGGATATCTGAGTATGGGAGGTGACATTGGGTTTTTCTGAGGAGGGGGTCTCCTAAATTGAGATGAGAAGAGGCTGAGGTTCCACTGTGGGTCGGCTTGGTTGGCCGACTAAGATAGGGCATGTCCATGGGGGACCTACGTGACCTACGTTATTGATGTTGGTTTTTCATTGAAAAGAAGCGTACAGTATCGATGTCCAGATGTGGAGAATGGGCCTGCACTGCCTGGAGACTAAGTGGACCCTCAGTTGGAGTGCTAGGTCTGGTGCAAAAATGACACAAAGTTCACAACGTGAGAACAAACTTGTTCCAGGAACGTTCACCATAAGTCCCCATAAAGTCCCCCACAATCCAGACGGCTGTTCTGCTACTGCTGCGTGCGAACGGTCCACGTCCTTTCCTCTCCCACCCTGGCTGCGATTTGTCATAATGACAGGCCCCTCCCCTTCTCTCCGGACCAAAGAATGAAGGTTTTAACCTAGAAGATGTAACCTTGCATGTAAAATAAAAACTGGACAGTCTGATCTAATCATTTCTCCCAAAACTCTGTGCTTTCAGCAAACACTTATTACATACAGCTTTGCTCTAAATTTAAAAGGAGAGGAAAAATCAGACCTACCCGTGCTGAAAACTTGAATATACAGCCACCCCACCAACTGTCTTCGTTTATCACACTGAGCCTCCAGGGGGAGCAAGAGTTCCACAGATAGTATGGAACCCAAACACTTGGTGTGAACAGTGTTGCATCTGAAAGCTAGGCTCTCTGAGGTGGTGTTTCCTTGGCCCAGCGTAAAATCTGGCTGTTAAATCCGAAACAGACAATTTCTCCCTTTTTTTCAGGCCATGGCCTTCAGTGCTACAAAGATCCGAAATTTTTAACGTTGGCTACATAAGCGGAGTAGGTAGATATAACAAAATTCTTAAAATACATTAGATTAAACTTGAACTCCAAACTGGGGCTACGTAACCCCAATATCAATATTCAAGTTTAAATTTATTAATTTAATGAATGCTCCCATACAACTGAAAACAGGAGGACAAAACCTTGGTGGAAAAAAACAGGCATTGGGAAATCCAGCTTTCCAGCTTCTCTGTGAGCACTCTCCCCATCCATGGACACCAGCTTCTCCATGAAACTCAGCCCCTCTATGGGCCTGCCCTGGAGGACGTGTAACTGCACTGGGGGGCTTACAGTTGAAGTTAAAACAACACAGAGCAGGACTATGCAGCTGCTTGATCAGAGCCCCCTATACTGGCAAACACTAAACACTAATGTTTAATGTTTAACCCCAGCAGCGTGTGTGAATGTGTGTGCTTCTTGGCCAGCGAAGAAGAGTGTTCTGGTGGTCCCAGAGCTGTGGCCCTGTTCTAGGTTCTCATTTCTGGCTTAAGGCCTCCAACCCCCAACATGCCTGTCCCACCTGTACGCCACACAGTTACCAGCAGGTGCTTCCAGCATGCTCTCCTGCTACCCCATCAAAGTCTGCTCAGACAGTTGGAAGCAATTACTTTAATGGTGAGGGGGGGGTGACAGTGACAAGGGAGAGCCCCCCCCTCCAGCCACTTTGAAGTCCTCTCAGCTGGACAGCAGTGTTGTTTGGTTAGTGGGGAGGAAGGAGAGGGGTCTGGAGGGGGTGGGTTAGTGAAGTGGCGTATGTATCTATGCGTGAGTGTGGGTGTGCTTGTGTGCATGTGCATGTGTGTAGGTTTGCGTGCGAGTGTGTAAGTAAGTGAATGTCTCAGTCCGCATCCTCAGACCATAGGAGGGTAAGGGTTCCATTTGATGGAGAGGGAGGCAAACTGGGACAACATTGTGATAAAAAGCAGATTTGGATTGTCACACAATGTCACACACAAACACACACACACTTACTCGAGGTGCAAAAACAAGGAGCAGTCCCAGGAAAGAAAGGTGTGCTGAAGAAGCTGTCCAAGCTGTCACACGGATGCATTCACATACTCACATCCTCACACCCACACCCTCTCTCTCTCTCTCTCTCTCTCTCTCTCTCACACACACACACACACACACACACACCTCAAATTTCTTAACCATAAAACGATGCACTTAGGTGACAGGGACATAAGCACTCAATTATGAAACAACTCAAAACCGAAGGATGGATAACAATAAAATAAAAAAGTCCCGACCAGTTTGAAATTGAGGGAAATAGCGCCCCTGAGTTGGATTTGATTTTGCACAATATAAGCCACTTGAGATATGACCCAAGTTCGCAACCCTGTCATCAAAGGCCCATGTATTCTTGGTCACCAGGGGCCTACCTGTCCCCATAAGCAGCACCAGAATTGTTATTGTCAACAATATTTTGGTTCCACAACAAGAGTTGGGACACAAAACTTGGAAATATTGTTTAAAAAAAAAAAAAAAAATTTTTTTAATATTAATACTACTCGTTATAACGAGTTGAGGTATTTCGTTGCTGCCCTCTGCTGGTCTGAAAGCAGTTGACAGTCCCCTTGCTCTAAAGCGATGCATTACAAAAGGGAAAGCGGAGTTTAATAATACGGTAAAGATAATGTTCTCATTTGTCAATCTGGGAGCGACCGGCCAGTGCCTTCTAGTTTATGAATAAATCGAGTAAAGTGGCATAGAATGTGGGCACCGTACTGGACTTTACAGTTGGTAATAGTACTACCATGAACGCAAATAACTTGTAAGGACTGCTTACAATGAAATAAACACACAACCGTATCATTGGATAAAATTCCAAGCTATAGTGTACGTTTTTCGCTCGGGAAAGAAATTAAGACTACACAGACAAATGTGACCAGCAGGACACATACAGGTTAAATGCATGGCTTGTTTTTCGAGTTTAGACCTCTTGCGGACAGCGCAGTTTGTACCCTTGAATTGTAGCAATGCACATCCAGTTGTATACATTTGTGAATTGAAAAATACTGAAGTGCTCAGCTAAGAAAATGAATAACGTATAAATAATAATATTAAAAATGGTTTATTATGACCAGCTGGGTTGGAAAGCATTTTTTTCGAACCGAAAAACGAAACAAACTACATTTCCGACTGCTGTAAAGTACATCGAAGCCTAATACATATTCTAAAAAATGCTACATTATTTGGCTTTACAATTATAGTTTACAATTATAAACTACCCTAAAACCCATACATATGGCAAACCACATGTTTGTGTTGATGTCGTTGCCGCTGTAGCGTAGCAAAAAAAAAACGCAATCAGCTAGCAGGTGCCCTTCGGACAGAGCCGTGATAGAGTAGTGTGGCGGGTACGGAGGAGTGGCGAGCGTTTCATCTTTGTTGTTGCGCTTTTTTTTTTTTTTTTGAGTTGTGGAATTTCCATGAACATCTGCCTGACCAAAAGGGGAGGGGGCACCGGATCAAAGCGCTGGTCCAAGCGAACACCTGAACAATGTTAATTCCATGAGACCTGACCCCTGCTCTCGTTCGTGACGGAGATTTTACATCTGGCTCTTTCCCTGCATTTGTTTATCTGTGGACGCCCCTTGTTCTTTCTGACTGGAAGGATTCCCCGCCGCCCTGGTTACGCCGCGCAAACCTCTTTTTGTGCTCAAGGGGCATGATGAACTACTGTTTAAAGCAGACTGGGTTACATTTACGCGGATGGAGGTGATTAATACGAGACGTCTTGTTATTGCTTTGAACACAAATCCAAAGGTATTAAATAAGCCTAAATGCTATTTCTCGTCTAGAAGTTTTGAAGAAAAAGAGGCTTTGACGAAGGGTGAGGCGTTTTATTGCGAAAATTAATCAAACTACAGCGGAGTTTTCCGTCTGCTTTAAAAAAAAAAAAACTAATCAATCCTCTGTATGAGACATTTAAGAAAGAGAAACACAAGAAATAACTTACATCTCTGTCTTTCGTCTTTAATGTATTTAATCTTAAACCCTTTGTCAGAAGCGGCATATTTGTACAAATGCCACAGCTTTCACGTGTGATGAAACACCTTGGACGATGTTGTACGCGTAGAAGCCGAGCACCACATAAGGGGAAGTAATGAACAGGCTAATATGTTACGTTATACGGTGAAGTTAATAAAAAAACACTAGGCTATTTAACTAGCTTGAGGTATTGAAAAGGGCCACACCGACCAATGGTCAACTCAATATCAACAAAAAGGTGGGCATCATCTGCTATCTAAAGTTATATTTTTTCCTGCTAAATTCATTATATTTTAAGGGTTATAGCCTATAGCAATATAATCATGGCCTTCGCTTAAACATGTCCTTTTTATATTCAATTATTAGTCATATAAAGTACATTCTTGTTATATTGTACAGGCTGATATTTGTAGCGGTCTGGTTTTACTTTATTTTGCCATAATACGTTTTGGAATAGTCATTTTGAATTCCAACATTCTCTAGCAACTGCTGAAAATAACGTTTCTAGTGTCTATCTGTCTTATTGTATGAATTCTTTCAGAACTCTTCTTCCCATTTTCAAAAATTGATAGCTGTGTTTTATTATTATTGTTGTCATTAATCACCTGTTTCGCATATCACGTCAGGCACCTTGCAGATCACCTTCTCCAACTCGACGGCTCCAGTCATTGTTCCACGTGCTATGAAAACGGGAAATCTCCAGCAGTAGCCGTCACGTTTGTGAGAAACTCGTGGCCACATCAGTCAAAGACGCGCGGGAGACAGATCAACTCGCGATCCCCTAATTGGAGCGGATCTTGACTGCAGAGGTTATGGCGCTAACTACAGCAGCTAGGGAGCGCGTGCTGGCGCCAGGCAACAGAGCCCGCCGCAGTCAGAGAGCAGAGCTTATCACTACTGACACTATAAAAGCACCTGATTTTGCCCTGTCAGTTCCAATCTACCTTTTCGCTGCAGATACACTGAAGCAGGGGCCTAATTACACCCCAAGACGTGGAATGCGAAACACGCCAAGCCAAGACCGTCTGCAGAAATATATCACAAACTGAAATAAAAACCGAATGAATGAAAGCAACCACGAGGGTCCCGAATGCTGGCCGATATAAAGTTGAAAGAACTTGTTTTGGTCCACATACTAGTAGCCTGCGAAAAAAATGTTCTCTTAAATTGGCTATTAAGCAATAAGAATATATTAGTTTGCCAAAAATTACCCCTTGCTCTATTAAGAAGGCATACTTCATTTTAGGCCAAATAATTGACAAGAATTGATGCAATCTCCAAGTGAGTTGATCAAAAGGCATATTTTACAACAATGCAGTTGGAAAATATAGAAAGGAACAGAATACGTTTTATAGCATATTACACACCAATGTGTAAAGGCCTGTGCGATCCATAGCCATCGATGGCTATTAATCCTTGGTTTTCATTAAACTATAGTTCTGTATTTGGATGACACTGGTTCTTGTGTATCATAATCGTAGTGGGACAAATTGCATCTGAACGCATAAACATATGGAAGCTGTTAGGGAGAGAATGTGGTGGGGTTTAAAGAGCATGAGCTCCGAATGAGCGCTTCTCTTGATCCTGCATTAAAATGAGGAGTGTTGACTGTGATCCCAACTGCATGGATTGAAAGCCCTGACATTTCCCAGCAGACAAATTCAAATCATTTAGTTTCAGTGGCTTTTCTGATACCTCCTCTCAGATGGCGGAACTGGAGAAGTCGCTTATCATTACCACAACTGTTATTCGAGTCCACGGAGCTGCCAAAGAGATGGCGCAGGTAATATACACTGCTGCCTACCTCATCACTTCCACCGAGCCACTGAAAAACAACAGACGAGTAAAGACGGGTTTTAACTTCTAAATTACACAAACCGCGACGTGCTACCGACAAATTCACTGATGTCGTCTGACACAAAAAAATATAGGTGACACGTAACCGCAGTAGGGTGCCGTGAAATGTGGGCTGTATTTGGGCTGTATTTAGTATGTATGTATCTACTTGGGCTGTATTTAGTTTTCTAATTAAACTTTTAATGAAAAAGTGTTGATAACACATCATTTTAGACGTGTTTTGGATATTTATGTATAATTGGTAGTTTCTTTACTAAAACTTTGTCTAGTACTAGTAAATAAGAAAGTTTAAAAGAATCAGTTCATGGCTTGGGGCTGGGGAAACCATCTTTATTTTTAGTTATACATTTTAAACCCATCCAATATCTTCAGGATCCATAACGATGTAACACAAAAACAGGATTGCGAATCCCTGTTGAGTTCTTCTGAAAAACCTATAGTCTTCTCCTTGGATCTATTTTTTACCTAAAAAAGAAGAGCACAAAGATAACATTACAAATAAATATACAAATCCTAAAAAAAAACAAAAAACATTCTGATCCAGACTTGCAGTATCCCTAATATAAAAAGAAAAATACTAGATCAAGAATTAATGTAACCAAATTTGTTCTGTCAAAAATGATTTCTCAATGTCATTTATTTATTTAAAAAAAAAAAAAAAGTGACTATTGACTTTGTTATACGACCACTCGTTTTCACTGCCATGAATCGCTACGTCAACGCAAGCTAGGCGGTCATATCTGCTTTTCTGAAAATGCAACGAAGAGGGATCACTGTGACGGCGCTTTGGCTTGCTTAGACCCACACAGCGCCACCTATCTATCCTCCCACCCTTGTTCTTTCAGATCCTTCTGGCCCATTCTCCCCGAGTAGAGACCAGATACGTATTCGTGAGCATCTATAAAATACCAAAAGTTTGGTTCTCTGTGAAGAAATCAAATATGAAAAACACATTATGTTTTCTTAAAAAACATGACGTGCTATTTTTCACAGAATTAGTAAGATGCAGAAAAACAAGAGGGTTTTTGTGCTCCTTATGAGATAACTTCGAAGACAAATTAGGACTCCGGATATTTGGGATCATAAAGAGGGGACACACACGTGCTGAGGCGTTTCGTGACCTCCCAGAAACGCACAAAATTGCACAAAAAAAAAGCACTTTTCAGATGAGCGTGACCACCTGGACAGTTGCTCCTTAGCAGGGGGTGGCGGGGTGGGCTTTCACTGGGAAAAGCTCAGGACAATGCACCCTTGAGAATGAAACAAAAATGCAAAACAAGGGTCGAAAACATAACAAAACAAAAAAACAAACAAAAAAGAAGAAAGGAAAAAAAAAAAAAAAAAAAAACCCCGAGCCAACACAAAAAGCGACCGTCTTTTCATGTGGCTCTCTGCTGGTTTCTCTGAGCTTGGTGCCGTTTGAGACTCCTCTGGGGCTCCTCGTGTGAAATCATCCTGAACTGACAGGACGGAAAAAGCATCCTTATCCTGTTACTCATCTGTGTTTTCCTCAGCTGTCTCCAGCCAGCGAAGGAGTAAGGAATTCTACAAGAGCTGCAGCACATTAGATGAGCCAGGACAGGAGGCGCGTCCCATCCCTCTCCATCTTAAGCTTGGCACGAAACCATACCGGGTCTCTCACTGGCAGTGCACTACGGGAGGATGGCATTTTTGACCAATGCATATGCATACATATAGACATGAAGGTGCATGAAAGCATAAAGAGAGGGGTGTGCGAGGCTATTAATGAAAGGGAGGGTCATCAGAACGCAACTGTGCGTTTGTGATCAAGAGACAGTCAAGCACCTGCACATCCCGTTGGCATCGGAACGTGGGTTCTCAGTTCATGTTCCTGTGATATTGTTGGAACATGTCGCAAGGAAAAGGAATGGGAATTAGGAGAGCAGGAGGTGAGTCCGACTGGTGGTATGCTAGGAATATGGTCTGCAGTGGTCAAGCTAACATGGAGGGGCAGCTAACTGTGTATAACAAGAGTACTGGTTGGTGCGCGTGTACTACAAGTTTGAGGCAAGAGATTGAGAATTTACTCTGGGTAACAGTAGTGTAATGTCGTGCTGGGCAAGCTAGTAAGCTAGCATGAGTGAGCGTGAAGGTGCAGTCGGTGCTTTTTGGCCCCGCTGCCACTGGGGTACGAGGGGGAGCTGGGCTGCTTTCATCCTGAACCCGCAGGACTTTGGGGGGGCTGCTGCAGCACTGATGTGAACGTACCTGGCAGCTTCAGCCACTTGGGCACTTTGCTGGGATCGGTCCTGACTGGTTTTGGCGCTTGGCTGCTAGTCTGGGTCTCTTCCGCCGCTGTGCTCTCCCCATTGGTCGGCGCATTTGAATCCGCGGGGGGCGGAAAGAACTCTTCCGAAAGCAGTGAAGTGGATGACGGGGTCGGAGACCTGGGCATGCAGCTGGAGGGGGATACAGAGCCGGAAAGGAAGAACAATTAGGCCGTGGACAGCTCTATTTCTGGAGGCGCGTTCACCCTCCCACCCCACCCCATGTCTACTTGATCAATCGCAGTCCTGGGGGCTGCTTGCACGGGAACCAGCAAAGCATTGCCCTTACGTAACGAGCAACTTACTTACGTAACTTACGTAAAAACGCAAAAAAATATGAAGCTTCTCGGGTCAATTAGTGCTGCTTCTAAAAATAACCATCACCCTGCCCAATGACGGCCTTCTCTCCAGAGATCCTCAAACAATAATGGGGCCTCACCCCTCCTCTTCTCCTGATACCCAGATCCCCTGAGGAATTTGGGAAAAAAGAAAACATTGTGTGCGTAGGAGTGTGTGAGTGATGTATACGAATGTGTGTTGGTGTGGGAGAAAGTGTGTGTGTGTGTGTGTGTGTGTGTGTGTGTGTGTGTGTGTGTGTGTATATATATATAAGCAGGAGGGAGGCTGTTTGCGAGGGAGGCAGGCTAATGAAATCCCTGAGGAAGCAGTACTCCGACCGCTTTTATGTCATCTGAGTTTGAGTGAGTGAAGTGGTAGCAGAGGTCAGAGTTCAAGACCTCTGCGGTCATGGTTAACTAGGAAATGGTACCTTGCGGGAAATATTAATGCACTTTAATCCGTCCAGCTATCCGCTAGCAGGGAGAGTTAACCCCTCCCTCACCCCTGTACACATCATCATACAGCAACACAAGAGTTACAAACTCAGAATAAAGATGTATTTATTGTCAAAGAAAGGAGTTAGAGGAGGAGGACAGGCAGTTTGAATGTGTAACAGGTCCGATGTATACTGGAAGATGGATTCTAGGCTAGCGTGACAACTATTCTTCACAGGCAGTACGGACACCAGAGCTTGGGGGGGCCTGTCCTGGGGAAGACATTGTGCGGGGTCAGGCGCGCAAATCTGCAAAAGGCACCCGTAAACAGGTGAGAGCATCTCTGATCACGCTGCAAGCCGTCCCCTTGATGACGGGTGGAAGGGAGCTGACAAAGATGCCCCTGCTCCCTGTTGAGTGACATGTGCTGTCTTGTGTAGGCTGTCGGAGGTGGTGGGGGTGGAAGATACTGGGGAATCCATCTACTGAGGACAATGGGCAGTGGGTGGCAAACTGCAAGCCAAAGGTTTTACTGGGGGTAAATCTCGACAACGACCCTGGCAAGAAAATAACTCCAGCCAACCACCCAAACCTAGGCTATGAGCACAGCATAAGCAGAATAAAATTGGGGAAGGGCCTTACAGGATAAGGCTGGGAGTAAGAATACAGATAGGAATAAGGCAGGCTGAGATTGCTACTGAGAAATAGAGTACACCTACCCTGCGATGGCTTCGTCTGCCCTCAGGGCTGACACACAGGAACGGACAAGCTGACTCTTTAAGTAACAATCTGCGGAGCACAGACACATGCAAGGTTACAAGTCGTATCTGTTTTGCATCTGCATCTGCACAAACCAACAGCATTGATGCAGTTTTCACCAGAGCAACAATACCCATCCCTGATGTGACCCTGACGACACTCCCCAGAAGAGTAACGGACAAGGCCTGGGGTTTATGGTTTGGCCAGATTCCACAGGTTCAAATCTAGCTCATGTCATTCGCGGATTATGACGAGGAAAGCTCAGCGTTGGCACACAGCTAGCAAAGCGCCAACTGGAGTGGGGGAAATCGGAAGGGCTTCTCTCAGCTCAACGGTAACGACTGCCCCCAACCTGCAATCTGAGCACTTGCAGGCTAGCAGTGCCGTTGAGAGGGACACGCCTCTTCTACAATTGCTGAACATGCGTAGCCTGCAGAATGCTCAAAGGCAGATAGGATTTGAGGAAACAAGTCCTAATTCCTCACTAAGTCCTTGCTATGTGCCTTGGCAGGATTTGTAGTGGCAAGCCGGGATGCATTACAACAACTAGTGATTCCAAATTGGGGAGAAAAAAATAAAATAAATTCCAAATAAATAAAAGAAAAAAATCATCCTGTTTTTGTTATTTTCCAGAACTGGACATCAGCTGCGTCCAGACCGATGAGGACACACCTTTTACCTGAGCTGTAACAAGCAAATAAATTAAAAAAAATACACCAGATCTTCGCAAGGAGTGGATTCTAGATGAGTGAGAAGAATTCTATATTGACACTCTGTTTTAAGACAAGTTAATTTAAGCCCTCTCTTTTTTTTGGCAGGACAACTTGTTAAAACAGCATATAAAAAATGAGCGTTGATTTACCAACCTGCCTTGACATCATAGCCGAAATAAACCAGAGCAGCTGGGAAAAGGTTGGCCTGGTTGGGGGGGGAGACGAGAGTTATTACACATCGATACACAATTATTACCATGTTATAACATATGTGGGATGAGTGGGCGCATTCGCATTGGCAGTCAACGCTGGGGACGTCAGGACAGCCTGACTCTAACCCAGCAGGGTTAATTTGTAGCTAATTTCTCTGCAGAGGCGAAAAAAAATTATATTCACCCCACCCTATACTCTCCCCCTAATAAGCTTAATTGGTCTTCAGTAAGATCGCTGCTTTAGAATGTTTTGCTAAAATCCAGCAAGAAGGATTTTTTCAGCAGTTATTACTTGGAGACTGGTGTGTGTATCTTTCCTTCTGACGTCAGGTTAGGGTGCGAGTCTGCATTCGGTGCCAGACGCCGGCCAGGTCTTGCCAGAAGAAAAACAGATCAGTGAATTTACGTGGCCCGGAGGTGAGGCCGCGCTGATCCGTCTTTACAATGGATTACAGGATGTAGAGAGTGTACAACTTTGTAAAAGCCTTTGAACGACGCTGGCACGGGCATAAATTACCGTGATTTGTGTATCCAAACTTTTTTTATATTTACAACGCTGTTAGTCCCAAACGCAGTCCTGACCATTAATCACGGTCATCCTCGCTGCGCAATTCATTACCAATAGGAATACCAACCTCCAGACACAATGATGGAAAAACAAACACATAGAACATATTGAAAGGATATACTGATAATTCTTTCTTGAAGTAGTTTCTTGTGTCAAAAAACCAGGAGTGTGGTATAGTGAATAAGGCATTAGACCAGTTCGAATCCCAGCACTGCTGTGGTAACCCCGCAGGAGGCGAGTCTAACTGCTTCAGTAAACCCTTAGCTGAGTAGCTATAAGCTACGTAAGTCACTTTGGATGTCAGCTAAAATAATAATAATTGAAAGACACTAATTTAAGTGGAAGTGATATATAAAATTATTTTCTCTCCAAATTTGGTTGCGTTAGATTTTGATTTACTGTTAATACATATCGGGGACCCTATGAACCAGTTGTCTTCACCACCCTTCATCTTTCACACTACAAGCCACTCTCCCGTTAGCACTGCTAGCCTGCCGGGAAGAAGACCCAACCCCGCCGATTTCTACACGATTTCTTCTATGAAGGAATGAAGTGGTGCCCGTTCCTGATTTTGATTTTGGCAGGGACTAACCGAACAGACTTCGAATTAGGAAAGGTGGAACACATGAGCAGTTCCAACTCCAGACCACCTGCCCAATGTGTAAAAGAGCTTGTGGTCCTCTTGCCCGAGATCAGGCAGGCCTCTGCCCCTCAACAGTCTGTCTCGCCGGCCCAATGTCTGCCCCAACCGCCTTTTATAAGCTGCTTCAGGACCAGGATGGAATTAATAAAAAGTTCAAAAACATTCCCTTCTATGCGTGCTTGTTGGGGAAAGAGAGAAAGAGAGAGAGGGAGAGATACCAGCCTAACACACTGAAGGCTAGTAATTGGAACCACTTGGCTCAGCTTCCAGCAATGCCCAGAGGCATCGTATAGGGGCAGGACAACAACGCAGCCACAATGACACAGCAAACATAATGCAGACTCAAAGGTGCAACTGCTTGTATGCAGTGACACAGCCGAGGTGAGTTGGAGTGATGGAGCATGCAACTAGGCCCCCGGCCCCTGGGAACCGACAGCACTTATATATGATGACGAAAATATCCAAAAGATTTCACAACAATCAAAAAACCTAGTTTACAAATGACAAGAAAACACAGACAGGTGGAAAATATATGCAGGTTTCAGCAGGGAGCAATGGACTGGGTCTTTCTTTAAAAACAGGATGCCAGATCTGAAGGACAGGGTTTACACAGCTTACTGAACATGTGACCCGAGCAGGGTTTGCACTTTAGCAGTCCATCGCTCAACGGGTCTTCACGCTCCCGTTTTTTCAGGATTTCGAGCGGGTGCAGATGTGTTTGGGCCCATCATTTTTGTCCTCCATCTTTCCTCAATTAAAAATTGTATTCCATTTTTATAGGGGATGAGCAGAAGCATTGTTTACAGGGGTTGAGAGGACGCATGTTTACAGGGGACAGGAAGAAGAAAAGATGCACGTTTACAGGGGCCAGGACGAAGAAAAGACGCACTTTTACAGGGGCCAGGAGGAATCAGAGACTAACGTTTACAGGGGCCAGGAGGAATCGGAGACGCACATTTACAGGGGCCAGGAGGAATCGGAGACGCACATTTACAGGGGCCAGGAGGAATCGGAGACTACCGTTTACAGGGGCCAGGAGGAATCGGAGACTACCGTTTACAGGGGC
>JAOYSI010002777.1:0-15722 GCA_025775065.1 Hiodon alosoides
TTATGTTTGGAACAGCCTCTTCTTGCCACTTATCTTAGGGAGGGAAAGCATGTCCAGTCTATAGAATGGAGGCCTTTATATTTCAGTCTAAAACAAGCCAGTTTCCATTAAAGGGAAAGTGGTTGTGTTTAGAATATCCACCCACTAATGTATTTACAGGTAATGGCCTTTGCATTTTGGGGCTCTCACAGCTGAATAGAGCCTCATTAAGTCTAAGGATACCCAAGGTCTTAGCAACGACTCGGCAAGACCATCCACTCATCTGGCGATCCCTTTATGGAGTTTAGACTTTATTCTAATCATGCGAAAGATCATGTGTTTTCCTTCAGGTTGTGTTTGGCCTTCTCTTTCACCCCAGCAAGAAGGTCATAATATCAAAGTTATTTTCTCAGACTCATGACAAAAACTAAGCTTTCAAATGCCATCGTGTACAGAAGTTAAATATTTTATATAAAAAAATGGGTTTATAACCTAAGTTGTTTGCAAGAGTAAAATTACCTACAAAAAAATAGAATGTACCTTTCAATGAATTTCCAAGAGGAGGAAAGTTTGGCAAACTTTCCCCATTGTCTTAAAAAGTGCACACCTCACAAATCTCTAAGTGACTTGCTTCAGAGGACTTTCTTTGCCAAAGTACATTTCTCATAAGATGCAACTCTCCGTCAGGGCTTTTCCAGTTTAATACTAAACTCTCCTCTACATAGAGCTTACATATCAAATGCTATATTTCTAACATTGTAATGATTGCCATGCATGAAAAATTTGTGGAAAAGGCTCCACACTGTAAAGTGTGCCACAGCACAGCAAAATGTCTGTCTCCTTCAAAACGCACAATGGCGGGTGGAGTTGCCGGTCGTCTAGAGGTTAGGGTTTTGGGTTATGATCAGTCTAGGAAGTGCTTCCTAGAGCCCGTGCGGGAACGGTTGGAGCGACGCATGTCAAATCTGGAGTCCCTGCACATCTGGCAGACATAGGTCTCCGGGACGTTGGACTTGCGAATTTTGGCACAGGACAGGTGGATCCAGGTGTTGCAATGGTTGCATTCAATCATGGCCCGCCCAGCAAAGGGCTTCATGCAAAAACATGTTACTAAGTCCCAAGAGTCATCATCTGTGTGAGAGAAAGAAACCAGTGTTACTCAATGAGTGTTTTCACCAATATAGAGTCTCAACACTTACTACCACTGTTGGAAAAACTTCAATAGTTAACAAGCCCTTACTACATTTGTATACCCTAGCTCTTCTCTGTATTAACCGGAGCTAGCCTGCATTCCATTAGTCTGCTGCTTTAATGCAGTTGGCTTTTGTACCAGAACAATGCATTCCAAGTGCCAATGAACAACTTAATTATACCTGAATCCACCATGATGTCCTCGTCATCCCCAGAGCCATCTTCGTCCCTGAACACCACCTGCTTGCCCTTCCGGATCACAGTCCTTTTGCCGGAAACGCCCTCCACCTTCACCTGCTGCTCTCTAGCGGAGGCCACTGATGCCAGGCTCTGTTGTTCTCTGGCTGCAGCCCCGGAAACCTGCCTCTGGCTGACTGTGGACTCCCAGCACTGCTGCTCGGCCTTCAGTTCCTCTTTGCAGCAAATGATGGAGGGACAGGGCTCCAAACTCCCACCGCCTAGAGTATGAGCAGAGGGGGCTGAGATGCTGTTATAATCCTGCGGCTCTTCCTTGATGGTTCGTACCACAACCGGCAGATCGGCTTCTCCCCTCAATTTCAGAGCAGAGGTTGCTGCCTGCTCAGCCCCTTCTCTCCTCCTCAGCTTCTTCTTCTTCTTCTTCTTCTTTTTCTTCTTTACCTTCTCAGTCTTCCGTTTCTCATCCAAGAGGTGGCTCACTGCTTTGGAGTGCTTCAGAGGGCCCCTCTGTCCTGACTGTTTTGAGGCCCCATAGCTCTGGCTCTTGGACCGTGGCTGACCGCTAATGGAGGACAGGTCAGACTGCGGGTTATCCCAGCTGTCACTATCCACCGTGCTGCCAGTGCTGTTTGGGGGGCTGGAAAGGCTCCTAAGCGGCAACACCTGGAACCCAAACAAAAGGAACACGGTTATGTGTTTCATCCCCACATGACCTGACACCCTATTGCGAATGACCTTCCAATCACCCCACTTTCCCATGTCTTGGAGGGTTCCATGTGATTCAGGAGCTTGGAATGTGATTGCTTCACAGGGTTCACACTGAGTAATTACTTTTCCCCGATTTACATTCATTCAAGTAGTGTAGGGTTCAGAACTAGGCCTTTGCCCAAACCCCGGACTAATAAACAATTAACACAAAAAAAAAAAAAAAAAACATCAGCAATTTTCTCTACAAATGCAAGCAACCCGCACGCACATGACGTTCAGACAGAATCGGATGAAATGTACATGAACGCATATGTACCCGTATAAAGCTGGTTTTGAAAGTAGTCGTTGAGTCGCTTTACCTTACACTTTAGGAATTGAAAATCCTCCAGCATAACAGACTCCTGACTGCACTATTTTAAATTCCTTATAAAGCCGCAGCACTCACTCAAATAATTTGTAAATTAAATCCAGCGGACGTACCTTATTGGGGAAATTAATAATTTGGTTCTGCCTTGGTTAACGTGTAGTGATTTTAACAGCCTGAACAGTTCCAGGTGCCCTTAACTGTTGTTGAGGACACCTGGTTGCTAGTCGTTAGTCCTTTATAGAGATCATGATTAACCTTGAAATGCATTCAACGTCTTGATCAAAGCCCTTTGCTTGCATGCGTGAGTCCTCCTAGCTTGGGTGTTGGACTGTCCCTCCCCCTATTGAAAGTTTACCCATTTTCATCTAAACCTTTAAGCCTTAACCTCACCTAACGAAAGACCAATAGAATCAAGTGACCATGTCATTACCAACACTTTCTGGTATAATCCTAAAACGGGGCTAATGTGTGAAATATCCCAAAATATTTCATAAGATCTGGTGGAAAACATCACCTGTAAACCATGGTTTGTTATAAATGTCTAGCTAAGAATTAAACCATCAATCACCCACAAGATGTTCCTTCTGGCAATGTGCTGTCCTTTTAACGCTCTAAAATGCTTAAACACACTAAATGTATAGAATTGATAAAAATTAGGTATCGTTCTGGCTTCTATCCCTAGTCTTCACAGAGGTTAGATTACTGAAGCAGCACAGACCATCGATCCTGCCTACTGTTAGTCGGGCCAGCAAATTATGCATTGCAAACATAGCCCTTGGTAGTTACATTAGGGATTTCCATCAGTTAAGAAGCTAATATACAGGTGATGTAAATCGGTGAAAAGAGTTAAGTGCAAACGGTGAGGAGCTTGCTGTGAAACGTTTTACGTGTCGCTCTTCATATTATAAATCAGGGCTAGTTGTGGATAAAGGAAAATCTGACATGTTGGAACCCGTGGAGAAAAAGGGCACAGTATACAGCAAGTTTCTCAACAGAACTTTCAAAAAACAAGAGTTCATATGATAACAGGGATACAAAATAATGTATAACATTTTAAACAAATGACAACTTCCTACCTTGCTTTGCTACATGATTTCTAGTCTAGTGACTCCAGCTACAACACTATGTTACCACTTTTTATACTTAAACTCATGTTTATCAAATGAGAAATTATGATCAGGTTTAATACTCTCACACTCTGGCTCTGTTATCAGTCAGATTTTTACCAGTTATGTAATTTAGATTGCCAGTGAAAACCTTTTCCTCCACTGATGAGGAAGACAGTGGCTACAAAGGTAAAATGTTGTCCATCCAGCTCATTGCAGACAGCAATCATGTATTATAGCAACCAAACCGTTACCACAGTGACCCTCTTGACCCAATAATGTCTGCATGTAAATCCCAGTATGTAAACTGTAGGGCCGCGCACACATGTGCAGTAGCAGACAGGAACTCTGGGTCTTCGCCTATTTGAACCAAACATACCACAGACCTCAGGACTAAGTGCAAATCTGTTTAGATTATGGAAAGGGAGAAAAATTACCATCAGTCAAATTTAATTAGTAAGCATGAATTTCCTGCTGGAGGGTGTATCCAGAGATGCCTACATTTGAAAATGGAAATCCTAGCACCTGGTGAGCAAAGCATCAAGAAAACCCTAGCATTCCCCAACTACACTTCACGCACTTAAGGAGAAAAATCAATCAATATCCAACAATATAATGCTTAAACAGAAATGTAACTCAGAGCCAATTATTTAACTGTCATAAAAATACAGATTTTATTAAATCATAGTATTATGTCTGTGCCCCAGTAAGACCTCCTTCTTGAAGTGACTCAAATTACAGCTTTTCAAAAAACAGGAGACAAGGAGATTCAGCATACATTTGTCCATGGTATTTTGTCATACTGTGTCCATTACATTTGTCCACGGTATTTCAAATGACTTCAATACTGAATCCACAGTCTTAAAGATTTCTCCGGTTGCCGATATACCCTCACATTATGGTAAGCAGGTAGGAATGTTAGCACTTTGCCAATTTCTTCACTGAAGTAATGCATTACAACAGGGTACAACTGAGTCTCAATGTCACTACTGCCGTCGGTTCCAAAGGCAAAGAAATTGTTTTTCAAAACCGAGGCCTGTTCAGTAGTGGTAAGTTTGTATAAAGAGTCTCCGCTTTAATCACTTAATTTTCGCCATGTTTTAAAAAAACAATCCAATGATCCATTTTCCTGAGCCCCCCGTGAATTTCTCTCGTGTTTCAAGGTTCTGACATGTTCATCAATATAATTTATTCCCCCATGCTTGAGACTTAAATCGCACCTGCAGTACTCACAGTAAGCATGATGTTCTGATATCTTACTCTTTTTTTATGAATGTATACTTCTTGGTGTAATCCTCTTTGAAACTTTGTGATCCGTGGCCTTTTTTGTTGCCATTTGCTTTATTAAAAATTTTATGAAAAAGTTACCGCTGCTATTTACCATTTGCTTGCTGCAGAGGCGCTTTTTGTTATATCTTGGCCATCCAATCACTGATCGTCTTTGTTTTTTCATAGCGGCAAAGCCTTGACTACTGTGCATGGCCTATTGTAAATGGTCACAGCACGTGAATCAGATACAAAAATGGGAACATGGAAACTCTCACCATCATTAACACAGGAACACTGCCGCAAGTCTAATCAAAAAAAATAAAAAATAAAAATAAATAACTTGGCCCGTATCACCATAGCAGAGCCTGAAAACCCTAGCTGCTACAGCCAAACCGTAGAAGTTTGCATCTTTGGTGTATCCACTTTAACCCACAGACAGGATACACAATCCGTCAACTCACCACCATGTCAAAAGGGAAAACCATAAGCAGTTCTACCGAGCCTACAAAAAGAGATTTTACAACGGCATCCTTGGAGAACATCACATTTAACACCTCAATTCATCGCACTTACAACTTGCATTTGCAAATGAGCAATGCACACTGCTGCAATCCCATCGCAGGTCACAACTAACGCCTGGAGCGGCGAGGAACAATAACGTCACAGCTTTCAGAGGTAAAACAAAACCAATCTCAGCTGGGAAAATCTAAAATGCTAAACAAAGGCAAGAATGGAAAAAGGCTGAAAAGGAACGCAGCATAAAGACCCAAGAATGCGCATCTGTCAGAATCTCTGGGCAGGAGTCAGGCGACATCCTAATGGAGAAGAAGGCAGAAAGGGGCAAACTGGCTGCAGGGCCTGGGTATATTACATGCCCCTCACAAATGAACACGCCTCTGGGATTGGCCACGATCTCAGCTCATTCCATTCTGGACCATCTGTGGTCCACGTGTTCCGCTGTGTTTGAGCTTGATCGGCAAAGTGACCACTACTGGATTAGAGCATGGCAGAGACAGGGGCTGATGAGCATGGAGACTGGAATGGCCCTCTTACCCTGGAAGAGGGGGGTCCCTCCAGGACAGAGAGGAAGAGTATTGGCAGGGCAGTGTGTGGGGAAGCCCGGCACTGCAGCTGCCCACGTTGCTACTGATCTGTGGATTAAACAGAGTAAGACAACAGTAGCACAGAGTAGGACCGCGACACACACACAGACACCATGGCACCAGTCTGCAGGCTCTGTGTGAGACACGGTTACCAGACATCTGGCTCTGCAAGATCCAGCATAGAAAAAGGCCAGTCCTTTGCGTCATCACAAAAGGGAAGGCACTAAAAATGCACTCCGTGTCACTGTTGGAAGCTGAGGATGTGAAGCTTAAAACAGACAGTGGGGCTTTGGTCTTGGCGGCGCACCAGCGTAGTGAGGAGAGGATGGATACCCCAACGTGTTTCCGATTGAGCCTTTACTTACCTCCTGAGGGTAGGGGATATAACCCGCATAAGCCAACACGAAGGTGCAGAATTTGTTAAAATCCTCCACAGTCCTTTGCCTTTTGTAACTTGGACTGTACTCCTATAACAAAGCACAGAAACATCATAGCATAACATTAGGGATGCACCGAAATGAAAATTCTTGGCCGAAGCCAAAACCGAATATAATGAAACACTTGGCCGAAGACCAAATACCGAAAACGTTTTTTTTGCATTTCTTTCGCCAATTTTTTCACCATTGCATAAATTAAATATAGTCTAAATGTGCCTTTGACCATTTTTTCTTGCTTTTCAAAGAAAAAATCAATTATAAACATACCATTAAAAAATATGTATTTAACACTGAACATTTCTTTAACATTCCAGCAGACATTATCCCAAAAAAGCACAATATAACTTAAAATAAAAAATATTTTAATAAAAAAAAATAATATTTTTAAAATAAATTAAAAAGATTTGGCCATCTTTGAGTCCCCCCTCTTGAATAGTCTATATTAGGCCTATAACTGACTGCTGAAATGTAACCTACTCTGTACGCCTACAACTAAAAAGTGCATTGAAAAGAGTGCAAAAAAGTGGATGAACCCACAACATATGAATAATCGTCCTAGACATAAGCCTACTTAGCCGCCTTCTTCAGGAAAAGTGGCAGGTTCTTTATGAAAAGTAGCTTCTCAGCTTTCTCACATGAAAATCGGTTCCTATTCTCATCGATGGCATGAGATGCAGCGCTAAACGGTGCATCTGCATGGAGCCATCGGTGCTTGTGCATGGAGCAGACAAGTACCTAGGATCGGAATAGTTAAATCGTTTTCTGACAGTTGCTCATTTCAAAACAATGATGCCGGTGTAGGCCTACTATTTTTCCACACTGAATATAGTACAAAATACATAATAAAAAATATAAATACAAAGCTGCTGCTGCCGCTGTGTCTCTCGTACTCAGCATGCTGTTCGGTGTCTTGATTTTAAATGAAAAATTAAACTTGTAGTGCTGTAAGTTTTTGCAGATGCACCCCCTCTAGACAATTCAGCAGAACAGTGTCTGCAAACGGCCATTTTTCCGTCTTTCTCGGACACTTTAAAATGCTTCCACACTGCCGACATGTTTGCTGCATTTATAAAGCGTGCACACCTCACTCCACGCTGGTTCCTATTTAATCGCGTCATCAAAAACGTCATTGTTCGGTAAAATTTATCGGTCTTTTCACTTACTCGGCCGAACACCGAAAGTGCTATTTTTGCCCTTTTTTTGGCCAGAACCCAAAAATTGCATCGGCAGCATAGAAGATAAACCTTTATTTAGCAGAATGGTTGCAGTTAGTTACTTTATATTCATGTTTGTTGGCTTGCTGTATAGATCAGTTGATTGAGTAATCGAAGAAACATAAGATACAGATTTAAATATAACCGAGTATTTTAGGAAATATTCTATCGATTAATTGAGTAAGCAATTGAAACAGCATGCTTTTTAAAACGCTCAATTGAGAAATAGTAACAAAAGTGGTTTGCTATAGCTTTTGCAACGTATTGCAAGTATTATTGAATGTCTATCCTACTGGAAGAAAAATTCTGGTTGTTTTTCAATATTATAATAATCTCACTAATTATTACAAAGTGTAATTTTTACATACGGGCAAAATACTAGAGGGTTAAAGCTTGCACATGGAAATCGAGCAACAATTTTGAACAGCCTTAGTGTTCCTGAACACAGATTTATAACAGTCCTTTTCTGTCCTATCAGTCCTTTCGAACTTGTAGCTTGTCAACTGTCCTATCATTCCCAGTTATCACTAACAGAAATATTTTAACAGGTGTGACAGTTTTAATATTTCAAAAATTATCTGAAAATGATAAGCAAAGACTAAAGGGGTGGCAAAAGGCTACTAAGAGACTTCTAGAAAGATAGCTAGCTAAAGTTTGTGATGCTTAGCAACAAGGCAGTTTATCAGACAATTAATGGGAGAGACTATTCTACGGAATATACATTCCAATTTGCTTAATTAATAAAAAAAATTTTTTTTACATCAGTTTTACATCGTTTCTCCTTTAGAATAGTATAACATCGTCTGATAAGACAGGTTTTGATCCCATCACACATTCTGTAAAACTAGATGGCTTTATACCCTTTTGTATTTCTCCCCTTATTTTATTATACAAATTTTAACTGAAATGCATTTACAGCACACAGCACAAATAGTACGTTGTCTAAAAATTATTTCAGCATGAATAATCAAGTCTGATAAGTGGTGGCGACCTGGAGCTGGGATAAATAATTAAGTCCCTGAAATATTTTATTATCTTTTTGGTATTCAAGCACTTGCATTAATTAACAAACAATATAGTTTACGGCATGTAAAACTAATTTCAACAATTCCATTTGCATTAATTTAAAAAAAATTTCACCTCCATTAATTTTCAACAGGAGTCACTCGAAACCTCAATACCTGGCAGCACAAAACATGCAAAGAAAGTGAATAGAAAATAGAATCAGATCCTCTTCTATGAAAACGAAAAATTTCGGCACAGTGTCATTAAGCGGCAACCATGAGCCAATGAGCGAACCAAGCGTGGGTCAGCATGCAAGTGGATACTGCACTGCATGCTGACCCATGCTTGGCTCACTCATCGCTGGCTGCTTGTGGACGTGTTAAGTGGGCGTAGCTAGCTTCAACTGTTTTCATGCTACTACTAACTTGACTATCCAACATTGATATAGATATTCCCATCACAGGTTAGCGAAATTAATTTAAAACAATTGGTCGTGGGGCAACCGATATTTCCAAAAACTGAATAGTTCCAGCACTGAACCCCATTCATTTCAGTGTGTCTCAAGCACACTCACTGGAAATTGATGAAATGTAGTTAGCGAAAGTGAGCAACACTTCACTGACTACCATAACCAGATGTCAGTTGGCCTACATTTAGCTCAAATTGCAGTTATTGGCATTCGTTAACATACAAAGTATCTTCGGTGATTAGATTTTTTAAGGTTAGATAACATGTAATTCAGTTATTATACATATTGTTTGTTAGACAGTGCATCAGTGACGGGTGATAAGATCAGCAGCATAAATGTGGATGATCATAGTAAAAAGATAGCTAATTACTTAACATATTTTTCTTTTGAAGATCTGACATGTGAAACCATGGAAGACTGACTTTGATGACCAAGCAAGCCAGTTATCTACAAATGGTCCAAAAAGCAATAAGGTACGCAATTTTCAAACAGCTCTCTGTATCCACCAAAATAATCATGAGTTGAATCAACTCCTCCAAACAAAAATTGAACATTATAACCTCATGAAGATAAGACTTATTGTAGGTCTGTTAGACTATTAGTTTTAGCTCGGTGTTCCTGATAAAATGGCAGCTGTATATATGCATACAGGCTTCATAAAAATACCAAAAGAGTAGTGGAGTGCAAATACCATACCCCACCAACAATAACCCAGACAAGCGCTCAATTTTGTAAATATGTAAATAGTGTACATGGGACATCCAATTAATTTGAGCAACAGAGGCATTTACACATCTTTGCTTTCAGCTACTGGTCTTCACTTACTGTGTGTGTGTGTGTGTGTGTATCTCAACGGACAGTCCTAATGAAGTGGAAGAGAAAATGGCTACCAAGATTGCATGGCCTTGTGGTGGGACCAGGTCTAGGGAGAGAAAACTTGTTACTGAAAACAACCAATTATCATAATTTATTTTCAGATTCAATGTACCCTGTAAGAGGTCGAATGAGTTTCTATGAAGACTGCCCATTCCAGGAAAAACGCATCTACACTACCCTCTCCCTGGATATATTATATAATAAAATGTTTTTTTGAATGCAATTGGTTCCCTTGTTTATTTTTGCACCATTGACCAAACTTCTTTCTTGGGTTAAATTGAGCAGTTGATTGGATTCATTGATATTCACTCGTTGTGCAAGCTTATATGAATGTAAGATAACATAACGATGTGAGTAATTATGACCATTGAGAAAAATATTAATACATACATACTGTATATGTATTCTATGTTTTGGGATCTCCCTTCCCTCCAAAATTAAACATAAAAACTGATTAATGCTGTCTCGCATCACTCCCCAGAATTCAAACAGGTTGACAGCGCGGATTTGTTTGGAGCTATTGAGAGCTACATGAACCACGAGATCGTGTGGCGGCGAGATCAAAGCGTGTAGCAACTATTTTCCAACGGCTCGGTTTTACCGAACAAGGAATGGAAACACGTAAACATACGTGGGTTCCAATTGGTTGCCGCTTAATGACACTGTGCAGAAATTCGTTCCAAATTTACATAGAATAGGATCTGAGGCGCAATATCCACTAGCACTTTTTTTAAATGAATTTTTTTTGCCTGCATTCATTTTCAACGAGTCGCTCTAAACCTTGCGCATGGCATTGTGGGAAACCTGGCAGCGCAAAACATGGGAAGAAAGCATATAGAAAATAGAACCCGATCCTATTCTACGCAAATTTGAAGTGAATTTCAATTTCCAATTCGAATCCACAATGATCAAGTGTTTCCATTTTTTGTACGTTAAAACAACTAACCTTAGCTAAATGCTATGAGGTTTAAATGTGTAGCCTTCCGTTTTCCTGTAATGCTTCCTACTGTCTCGACAGAACACACCGACAAGTTTACCCACTACTTCAGATATAGTTAGGGGGAATAGATAGGTTAAAAACATGGCATGGTAGTATGCAACAGGCTTGCTGGTTTCAGTATGTCAATACCTGAATATATATCGCTTGTCCACCTGCTAATCCTGCTTAACCCCCCCCCCCCCCAATATATACTAATAGACCAGGAATCCTTTTTACCCTGGATTCAATAGGTCAGTAAATTCTATGGAAATAGCAGCATTTCCAAATGTTTTAAATTAATTTCGCTAACCTGTGATGGGAATAGAAACACCAATGTTGGCTAGTCAAATTAGTAGTAGCATGAAAATGAGCAGTTAGCTACGCCCACTTTACACACCCACAAGCGGGCCAGGATGAGCAAACCAAGTGTGGGTCAGCGTACCAATGGATACGCCCGATTTAATTTTCAATTTGCTTGCTTCACGTTTTGCGCCAACAGGGATCCCAAAATGCTGTAGGTGAAGTATCGAGTGACTCCCAGTGATTTTTTCGTCTGAAAAAAGTGCCAGTGGATACTGCACCTAAGACAAACAAACCAGTAGTGGAGGATTAATTTAGCAGAATATTCTCTAGTTTACAGTAGGGTTGACTCATTTTATTTATAGTCCCCCCCCCAGCATTACTAAATGAAAAACATTAACTTAAATCAACAGATGAAAAAAAATGAAACAAAAATAAAAAACAATAATATTCGTGTCCTTTTCACTCAGCACACGTCTACTCGGAGAGGGGGTGCTTAAACTAAAGCCACCCAAAACTTACTAAACAAGACCACGTCACGGCTATGAACAAAAACTTTTTCGAGAAACGACTATAATTGGAATAAACAATTATGGCGCCCACATTTTCACCCAATCAATGCTAGTCGTAAGTGTAAGTTCCGTTTCCTGACTTTGAGAAAGAATGGTTTCAAGTAATGTCCGTTACGTGGTCGGCAGGAGTGAATAGCTAAAAAAATGCCAATACGCGCGTGCGATCTTTACCTTCAGAACGTAGACATGCCGCCCGCATGTATTCTACAATTAGACCTGTAAACGCCCTTTTCGTTGTCATTTCTATGCTTGACTGGATAGAAGGAACTACTTCGGCTAATCTACTATTAGGCATTGGGTTGGTCAGCAGCCTTGATTTGTGCTCATCGTACTCCTAGCCTCTGATCATTTTAAATTCACACCGCGTCTTTCAGGTTCAATGAATGCAGATCACCCTGACGACTAGCTAAACAAATGTGAATTATTCGGTACAAAGTAATGTTGCCAGAATTACTCTAGATACACAAGCTGGCGAGATAGCGAATATTCGCCTCTTGCTCCTACAGAAAAACAAAGATCCAAACATTAGCGCACGAGCACAGCCATTATTACTGACGTGAACCTAGCTCGCGAAACTATAACTATAGTGCAATATAGATCATGCAACTATAGGTGCTATAGTATGCTACTATTTTGTATAGTAGCCCCTTTCAGAAAACCTGACTGTAGCCAGAACTAAATACAAGCGAAGCGAAACCATAACACCAATGCTGAGTTGTCATACACGTTGTTTCATACCATAGCTACGTTAAACGATGCGTTATAATTAGCCTTAATAGCAGAAATTGTATCTCCTATGTAAAAAACCAATTTGCCAACCATCTCGAGACAAAGCGAAAATGGATTCACAGGCAAGAAACAATAAAACATGATAAATTTGCAGTCTGAAAAGCAGCTGTGATAGAAACCAACTTTTCAATTGTTACCCATGTAAGTTCAATTTCTCCAGTCCCGACTCCAAGACACGTATCACGGCATATTACTATGGTTAGCTCACCATCTTGCTACTAGGATTATCAGATTTGTTAAAAACCTTACTAATTTATAATGCACAATATTTGACTTCCCGTATTGACTTTTGCTGAACTGCTTTTTTATAGGAACAAGATGGCGATTTTTAGAGAATTGCTCCGCGAAACTTCCAGGTATTTCATACAGACACTTAAGAAGTCAGAAAATAAACGGAACGTGACGGGCATTAATTCTAACAGGTCGAACATAGTCAACACGGATGTGCATGGTTAAGTCAAAGCAAACATGCTCATTTAAGACATAAATAAAATCATTCCAAAGGTACTTTTAACACTAGTTGAAACAAGATGGCGCAACTTGTAATGAGAAACCGGTCAAACGACGAATAACTAAGCACTGTATAGAAAACAATTCTTAATAAATATCGGCGAAAATGTCAATCCATAAATAAAGTTTGATTGATTATTTTTGTAAAGCATTTAGTAAATTTAGGTGTTAGTTTAGTAGATAAACCCCGCCCTATACCCTCAGACCGTTGTTTAAATCTAGATTATTTTAGTTGGTTAGTAGGATTGACAATCACTTTCTTAAAGCATTTATACAAACTTACCTCAGAACTGAATGTACACGACGACGTTGTATCCATTTCTAGAGAGGGGGAAATATAGGTCAATTAGACAACGGTGGTAGCTAACCAAAGAGCTAAATCAATGCTACTTAACCTAGCCTTGGCTTTAAAGACGAACGCGGCACTCCTCCGAATCACCAAAGCCAACAGACATTGCTGTCACAGACCGTTAAACGCGGTTGTTTTTAGATTAGTGTCTACGGCGATACCTATTTTTCACTATTTGTTTTTTACCTGTATCTAAACAAGGTAGTAAACAAATATGTAATAAAAAATACACATTATTAAGCCAGCATTTATCGATACTAATAATCTAGCTAACTGACCTTTGATAATCCTAAAAAAAAAAACCAAAAGTTAATTTGCTATACGACAAGCTAAATTGGCACAAGTTTTGAGGCGTTGTCAGTGCGTTACAAATGTGCTACTTTGAGCTTTTTTTAAACCTTTGTCACTGGATAGCATTGCATGGATAAGTTTTAGTAACATTAGCACACCGACGTAGTACCATTATTAGCTAGCATTATTATAATAATTAGATTTCTAGATCGTACCAACATGCCAAATACTTAAAGTGCTAAGTGAAATGGAAAAAAAACTTTAACTGATTGTTGTAGATTATTTTTAGGAATCGGTAGAAAAATAATCGCTATGAAGTTAAAAGGACTGGTAGCTGCAATTACCTCTCTCTGATTCCCTATAAATTTCCGTTGTCGTTTAAAATCAGATTAAATAAAGAATCACGAAAACAAAATGTTGAAATTAGTCTTGTATTTGAACGACCTTATTCTTCTTGAAGACACCATTTAACTAAGGCGAACTATACACAGTAAATAGTACATCCAGAAAGCTAGAGACCCAACCCAAGTGACGAACGGTAAAATGGGAGGAGCTAATACCAGAAATCTATTACTATTCTTGCGTAAATTGGGGATGCGCACTAATCTTTCAGCGGTTCGACTAACCCTCAGATAACAACATTCCCAAGTGCTACTAATGGTGATATTGTTTGAATATCTGTTGTGTAATACATACTTTGGTGTATGGTGTATGTTTAATTAAGCCGGTTATGTTTTCATTGAATGTCTGTGTGGTACTCAGTGTACTCAATCAATAAAAAATAATAGAACTTTAAATGCTGTCTATTCCCTCCTGAGCGTTTTTGGTGGCGCTCAGGAAGTCGCCGAAAGTAGCGAGCCGCTGATGACAATAAATAAATAAATAAATAAATAAACAAACTTCGATCACCTGGAAAAGTATCTTTTTTGCACCGATCTATCTAGGATCCTCCAGTGAATGGAGAAAAAAAGCGCAATTGTCCAATCCAACAACCCAGTTTGCTGAGATTGTACAGATATCCCTATTCAATGGCGCTCACTTTCACGTTAGACCAATCCAACAATCCAAATTGTTTAGATTGTTCTAATCCGATCATCCAATTCAAGATCAAACAACCTAGATTGTGCAGATTTCAAGAACACACCTATTTCACGGGCGATCGTATACCCAGATTGCGCTTCTCAGGGGTTAACATGCTGTAACATACAGAGAATACCGGACTGTGGCTGTGATTTGTTGTTCTGGCTCGTTAGTTCTAAAAGATACACATTCAGACTATCCACTTTATCCGCAGTATATCAGCAGGCCTAAGTAAAGCATAAAACCTTTATGAAGACGTGATGACTCGCATAGTCATTTTATTTGTACAAATACATTTCTGTTCTGTAGACACTTGTGCCCAGTGTTTAAAAGTGTGAAATCTCTACTACCAAAAAATTGACAGGACCAGGATAAATCTGCATGTTTTATAATCATTGTAATATATTCCTAACCATTCATTACTCAACCTTTAGACATTTCTCATCATTTAACTATCTGTAAATGAATACGTAACGGGTAATACGTAATACTTCATTTATTTCAGAGGAGTTCTGAAAGTTCCTATACAAGGCACGTGCAGAAAAATCGGCAGGTAAATGTTGATACATCCTTTCAAAAGCTCAGTGTGACGAACACATGCACGTGTTGAAGTGTTTTAGTTATTTTAACAGGCAATATCTGCCCTGACACCCAAAAAGCATGTCAAATGAGATTAGATTACATTCAATAACTATTGATTACATTCAACAACTAACTGAAGCCAGTAACCGATGGCACAGTGCAAATTTTTCTGGGACAATCTGGGAATGCCGTTTGAATAGGTGGATTCTTGTAATCTGCACAATCTAAGTTGCTGGATCGTGAATTGGATGTGTTGATTCGTAAGATCGGTGTCGACGCGTAGATTTCCAGACTTCCGCCAGGTTTACTACAGAAAATCAGGCGATCGTTTGACAGCCCTAATATATA
>JAOYSI010002780.1:0-13114 GCA_025775065.1 Hiodon alosoides
ACCCACACACACAGACGACCACACAACCAGACAACCACACCCAGACACACGCACACACACACACACACACCCACACACACACACTCACACACATATACACACAGACACACGCACACACTCACACATATACACACAGACACATGCACACTCACACACATATACACACAGACACACGCACACACAGACACACACGCACACACGCACACACTCACACACATATACAGACAGGCACACACACACACAGACACAAACGCAGACACACACACGCACATACACACACACAGATACACACACACACACACACACACACATACACAGTAATCACTAACTGAAAATGCTAAATATAACTTGTTTTGTCTGGCAGCTAATGTTCGTGGATCTGGGAAAAAAAGCAAAGCCGTAAGTGTCCAAATTAGTGTGTAGTGTGTGTGTCTACGTGTTAATTTCCTACGTGAATAGTGAGTTTTTTCTTGACATAATATTGATAATATTTTTGTACATATAGTTCCATGGTCCCATATATAGATCACTTCCTTATCCTAACAGGTAGTTTCAAAGGAAGTGCAGAGGGCCACCACAGAGCCCCCTGTGGACGAAGGCGGTACTGCCTCACCGCCTAATGACAACCTGCCTGACCGTCACCCCCTGGGTGGGAAAGGCTTCAAAAAGTCTCTCCCTCAACCACCGAAAAAACCAAACAAACGAGGTGGGTATAAGAGTAGTACGGAGCAGTTTGATGATTACATTTCAACAAAGACTTCAACTAGGGATGTCAAGCCCACATCCCCAGAAAGCAAATCCCATAACCATGAAAACGTTTCAAATTAATCAATTAAAAAAGCAAATTAATTGTGAGTCATTATGATATTAAATGTTGTTTTGGTTTATTTGGAACTGATTTTTTTTAATTGTGTTTCTGAGAACCCTGTTTGAGATCAACATGACCTGCCCACATTGTGTAAGCTCAGGGGATTATTACAGGTCTTCCATCTCTTACAGTCTTTTTCTGACCCAAACAGTGTGTTTCTGGAAGTACTGCTCTCAAAACTGACCCCTGATCACCAAGCAAGTGCCTGTGGACCCTGACGCCAGTAGAACCCTGGTCCCTGAAATCTTTACCACGCTGCGCGATGATGCTAGGCAACCCTGACGAAGACCTTTTCAACAGGCCATTAATATTGTTATTGACGAAGGCGTACCCCAGACTTGTGTACCAGTGACACTGTACGTGAAACCCCTTTAACAGAAAAGTAACGTGTGTAGAACTTAAATAAATCACAGTGCATACAAATCAAAAAATAAACAGATCTGTATTTTTCTACAGTCCTCTCAGTCGTTATTGTAGTGTCCATTTAGCAGGTTACCCAGTGAACATTCGAACTGGCTCTGTTATAATACTGCCATGCTTCATCAAGCCGGAGGAACTGTAAGTCATTTTCTCTCTGATAAAATATCACTCTCTTTTTCCTATAATCTTCACATTTTCTGTCTCTCTTTTCCGAGCTCCCTCTTAAATTCTCTCTGAGGGCTCCACCATGGCAACAAAGCGTAGTCAACCCCCCACCAAAAAAAAAAACAAAAAAAATACAGGATTTGGGTAATAAAGTATATAGGGAAGGAGCCCAGGCAGCTGTCAATCCAGCTGTTGCCCCGGTGATGCTTTAACAAGGTAACAGCAGCCAAAGGTTCATGGTAGTTCCTAGCAATGGTGGGAAAAACCAATAGAGGTGTAGGAAACTTCACTCCAGTAGATCTGGAACTGATAGATGGGTTCTGCACAGCTGAAGCAACGCTTGCGTGCCTGTAGCAATATATTTAAGTGCTTAATTAAATTTTAGGCATAATAGTGGGGATAAAAGCCCATTTATGTTCATCGACATTTCCAGTTAAGGCACAGCAAACTGTGAAGAGGGTTGGGAGTTTTTTCGTGAAAAAGTTATATATAAGTTACGTAGTCGGGTTATTGGACCCTCACTGTACATATTCTTCTCTTCACAATACATTTAGATTTCTTCCCGCTATAAATCCCACGGTATATATCCTAAAACACTCTGTTAATTAATATAATATTAATAATAATAATATTACTGTTAATAGTAAATATTGTCGGTTCTCACTTATGCCACAGTCCCAGCTTTGAAAGCCCAAAGAGGATTAAATGATTATGCTGATATGTTCACATGCTTCTAAGTAAAGACTGAAGAAACAACACTTTCCTTTAAAAAATGCATTCTGATTTATTGAATTAAGTCTCCTCTCATTAGATTCATAAGGCGTTTACAACATTATGCTGAAGCTTAAACAACCATTGTTTTTGCATTGGATGAAGAGGTGTAACTCAATCAAACTGTACACAGTGGCACCAGATTCAGTCTGGAAAACGGAGTAAAAAGATGATTGTTTTAAAGACACAGAGGAGACGCACTGTAATTTAGACTCAAATCAAAAAAAGCCTTCACAATTTCCATATAAAACTAAAAGACATACAAATTTAACAAAGATAAAAGAAAATAGTGAATTACAAACGCAAGTCAATCTTCATAAAATACAGGAGCAGAATACAAGAAATGCCTTTGACCAAACTAAAGCTCGTTTTCTTTTTGTATTTAAAAATATATTTCACAAGACAGTTGATACTACGCTGAAAGAGAAAGATATCTACACGTTTTAAGCTCATTTCTTCTGAAGTCAAGGCCATAGCTATGTTGCAAAGCAGTGAAAGCATTGAAATATCTATTTACCGGATTTCATTGTATCCCTCAGATCAAAACGTTGCTTACTCTGGGACTCGGGTATTTATTTACCAATGCTCATTGCTGAAAACACCACATGGGCCAATCCTGCAAGAGGCCTGTAAGATGAGTCTCTCTTCCATCCCAAGAAGAGAGCAGACACTTCCTCCTCTCACAAACGCCAGCTCAGCACATGTGGGTACCCGGCAATTGTCCATTACCACAAACAACAGAGCATCAAAAGGAAGTTAATGCTAAACCTATCGAGTATTTGCATTGGCTATATATATATATATATATATTACTGTTCACCCAAATCCTGTTTAGGCGTATGGAAGCAAGGACAATTGCTATTGTTTAAGTCGTATTATCACATTGTTACAAAAAAAAGGAAAAAAGAAGTTGCTAAGTAGCTTTTTTTAATGCAAAATGTGTTCATCCTACCATTTTAGTGTTATATGTCATAATCAAAGTAAAAAAAAAACTAAAAAGTCAAACACGTTTATATAATAAGAAAAGCTTTGATTGTAAAAGCTACAGTCCTACAGTAGGTGCTCTAAGCGTTTGCAATGGTCTCATCTTCTAGAGGTAAACAATGTCAATTCATAAAGTTAACCAGCAGAGGGAGTATCCAGCTGTAGAGCATTGCAGTTTGGGAGTAGAACGACGGAGGGAGATTTGTTTGGCACCCTGACGGTGGTTTGTTCCACCAGGCAGACAGACAAACAGACTGCACTGCCTGAGGGGGGATCTAAAGCAGGAACCGATGTCATCTGGATGTGACAGCAGGGGGGGACACACACTACGAATTTACTGTTACCCATGTGCTGCTCAACCAGTGAGAGCACACAGAGTCCCGTACACAACGCACACACGAGCTCGCACGCGCGCGTTTTGCAGTCCTCTCCACCCACGATCAAGCCCTCCCGCCCTATTTGATCTTCTTGGCGACATTCAGGTACGCAAACTCGATCTCGCGGTCAGCGGGGCAGGTGTTGAGGAACTCCTCTCTCTGGTAAGCATTGTTCAGGTACCGCCACACGCCTGTCATTTCGGTGGGGATCTCGAAGTTTCGGTACTTCCTGGCCACCAGCTATAGAAACAGACACAAAACGCATTGGCAAGTGAACCTTTGTTTAGCGACGTTTAGCATCGTGCTCATCAGATCTTGTGCCACAGCCTTGGGACACGCGGCGCGCCCGGCGCAGTTGGCCTACGCTACCTTGATTATGTGCAGCTTGGGCAGCAGGTTGCAGTCGGCCAGGGTGAGGTCTGGTCCGTCCAGAAACTTGCGGGTGGATTCCCCCGGGTCTTCAGCACTCTCTGCGTCGATCTCATCCGCCAGGGGGGACCTCAGGTAGTCATCGAGCCGCCTTAGCGATTTCAGAAGAGCCTTCTCCAGGGCTACACATGCAAGTAAACATATGTAAATACCACTCAAAAAGGCCTATTAACAGCCTATGACACACAAATATAATATATAACTTTGTTCTCACAAAATGTACAAATACACATAAATAGATATTAGCAAGTAAATGACTACACATGTACTTATTTAGCAGGCACACACACTTAACATATACACATACATGTGCATCCACATATTCAAACACATACGCATTTACAGATACACACAAAGAGGCACACACACACACATATTATCCAACTATCTAGGGTACTATCTGTTGGCACGTAGAGAGAGAGAGACACGGTGAGAGTCTATTCTGTAAAGAGGACTGTGCACTTGGCAGACAAGCATTGTAAAAGCTGCTTGTTCCAGCTAATACACGACATTATCTTCACTGCGTTACCTTCACACTGAAATAAGCCATTGTCCACCAGTGTGTTGGACAGCAATAACACTGTTTCACAAAAGTATTTTTCATACCCCGGATGACGATGATCATAGCACAGATGAATACAGCCCAATACTTTATTTAGTATGGGTTGGTTTAATTGTTGATTTACGCCCTTTTGTTCTTGTTTGGTCTGGAACTCTTACCGTCATTTGAGTCTTTGCGTGCATTCTTGATGTAGGCGGAAAACTTAGCAAATACGTCAATTCCTGCTGTGTTCGACTCAGGGTGCAGGGCAGCTAGCTTTGGGTACCTGTGTAGGCAAACAATAGCTGATCAGGGAATGTTTGTAGGGAAGAATCTAGTGCTTCATGACTGGACTGGATTAGTGGGGAATAACGGTCAGAGTAATGGACTCTGTACCCAAGGGCTGAGTGTTAGTACAGGTTAGAACAGTGGACTCTGTGCCCAAGGGCTGTGTGTTAGTAGAGGTTAGAACAGTGGACTCTGTACCCAAGGGCTGTGTGTTAGTGTGGAGTAGAGGTGAGGGTCATGGGTTAGTGTAGAATACAGGTCAGAGTACTGGACTCTAGATCTGACGGTCATGGGGAATATGGGTCAGAGTACCTGAGGGTCATGGGTTATCGTGGAATACGGGTCAGAGTACCTGAAGGTCATGGGTTATCGTGGAATACAGGTCAGAGTACCTGAGGGTCATGGGTTATCGTGGAATACGGGTCAGAGTACCTGAGGGTCATGGGTTATCGTGGAATACAGGTCAGAGTACTGGATTCTGGCCCAGAGGCTAGATTCTGGCCCTGTGCTTAGTTTGCTTCTTAGGGGGTTCAGTCTTTCACAGGAGAGATTGGAAGACACACAAAGAGAGAGGCAAGGCATTATGAGACAATACCGTGGAGGCACCAGCTTCTGCTCCAGGAACTCCTCGACCTGGTTGACGTCAACCTTGACCTCCCCATTGAATGTGACAAACGGGGGATTGATCCCTGGAGCTAAGTCATGCAGATCGGCCGGTTTCCTGGACAATACAAACACGTCAAGCACAGCCTATATAAAACGTTTTCCCGAGCATGGAGGCAGGGTTATAAATAGAGCTTAAAGAAACACTATGTCCTCCAAAGGCCAGAGGATGTGAGGTCACAGGCTTGAGGATGTGATTTAACAAAATGCGTTATCCATATCCTTTATAACATCCGCTCTCAGTATCAGTTCAGATGCATACGGTATGTTTATAGAATCCGGACTCCTCGTGATACAGAATGGGTATGCACAGACTACACAGATACATTCACTTGACTTACGACACAATACGTACTTGGTTGGCACTATTTACAACAGGATAACACATTGGCCTCTGGCCACACTGCTCCAGGATCTCCTACATCTCCTACCTCTTGAGGTCCACAGTGGTGACGTTGAAGATGACCCCCTTTAGCCACAGGATCATGAAGAGCCGCTGAGAGAAGGGGCAGTTGCCGATGCTCTCTCCATCACTGCCCGCCTAGACAGGGGAAAACACGTTGACAGGAAATGATACGCACGCCAATGCACACTCACGTTTGCATGACAGGTAACGTCCCTTGGTAGCTGATCTTGTCCAAGGCAACAAGCAGCAAGTACATGCAATCAGCAGGTCAAACACAGGTCAGCAAGCGGTTCCAACAGTGTTTAACCGAAGCGGCTGTGGTCTGCTGTGCAGAAATATTAAGGAAACCAAACATTATTAAAGCAAAATGCAACAACTGTGAATATTACAATAAAATGTAGTTTTCTAAAACACAAAAATTTAACGTCTTTCTTTATTCCTACATGCTCGCACCTGCACACAAGCTCACACTTACAATAAGTGTTAGTAGTCAGTACCAACACAACTACAATTACTGCTCAAGCACTTTCAGTTACCGCCTCTGGGAAATACAAGCACTCTCAATTACTACCTATGTGAAATTGAAGAACTTTCAATTTCTACCTATGGGTAATTCAAGAACTCTGAATTATTACCTATTGGAAATTCACAGAAAATACATAGAAATGTTTCAGTCTATATAAATCATTCCTACTGTGCGCAGAAAAGGGTGAGATACGTTATGCCTACGCTTTGTCATTGGAAAAACTTGATTTAATGAAATCGAAAGTTGGATAAATAAATAGCGGTCAGTATTAGAGGACACCCTGTGGTAGGAATTGTGTCATGTGACTCACGTATTACGTGGCTTAAGGTCTGTCTGAATTAAATCTCTTAAAAAAAGTTTCTCCTGGATGTAGTCCCCAAACTTATCTCATCAAAAAAGATACATTTCCAGATTTTTCGAGAATGAGGCAATGGTCTGATCCAAAATGTTGTCAGTTTCAATGCTAAGGACACCACATGTCTGCGCTGCTGGACAGATGTTTGCATTTGCCATGATACCTCAAAGCATTTATGCTGGGTCAAAGGTTGTCGCGTGCTACTATGCTACGCAGAAACATTTTTGATTTTGTTTTGTTATATTTCATTTTAGCCACCTTGCTTTCTACGGTGGGTGATGTCTGTCTGTCGTATATAATGAAAAGAACAGTTTCCTGAGGCGTCTCCCTCATCACACCACCACTTGCAATAATTGGACGCCTCCTGTCCTACGTTTTCCAGAATGAAAGGTTGAGTCTCACCTTGAGTTCACACTACGGCTGCTTTGAACCGATAACTGTCCCTCGTATAAGGTAGTCAGACGGAGGGTTACTTAGTGGACTCATGTGTATTAATAGTCCGTCCAGGGAGGAGCAGATAGAGACTAAAATAACCATGCACTCTGGAGGTAACCAGCAAACACAGATAAACTGCAAATTTGCTTACAGTGCTTTGAATTCAGTATTGCTTCTTCATAACGTGTCTTCTGTAGCCTGTCATTCGACCCGTAGAAGATTCCTTTACAATGTTTGGCTTTCCAAAAGTCCCTGGGTCATCTATAGACGTGTGGTGCCTAATATAACTCCTGTCACCCTGCGCGTGTGTGTGTGGATTAGAGTGTGTGTGTGTGTGTGGGTTAGAGTGTGTGTGTGTGTGTGCGTGTGTGTGTGTGTGTGTGTGTGTGTGTGTGGGTTAGAGTGTGTGTGTGCGTGTGCGTGTGTCTGTGCGTGGGTGTGTGTGTGTGTGTGTGTAAGTGAGTCAGTGAGTCAGTGAGTGTGTGTGTATGTGTGTGTTAGTGTGTATGCGTGTGTTAGTGTGTGTGTGTGTGTGTGTGCGGGTTAGAGTGTGTCTGTGTGCACGTGTGAGCATGTGTGTGTGTGTGTGTGTGTGTGTGTGAGTCAGTCAGTGAGTCAGTGAGTCAGTGAGTGTGTGTGTATGCGTGTGTTTGTGTGTGTGTGTGTGTGGTGTGTGTAGGTTAGAGTGTGTGTGTGTGTGTGTGTGTGTGTGTGTGTGTGTGTGTGTGTGTGTGTATGAGTGAGTGAGTGAGTCAGAAGCCTGACGACTGAGAGAGAAATGTGGAACTGGCAACAATGAGAAAATAAAGAAAGCAAAGGATTAGAGGTTTCCAGAACATTAAGGAGGAATAAAGAATGTACCCTACGCAGGGAAGTTTACATCACAGCTAGTTTTAAAAAGGTCAGATAACTTTACGGTTTTTTGACAGGGGCCAACTGCTGTGTAGGGTCAAGTACAAAGAAACAAGGCTAGAACTGGAGGAAATGAGAAATGAATCCACTAAGGGGAATAAAGTCTAATGATATTCAACTGATTGATTGGTTGATTGAGTGATTGATAATTAATGGACTGGCTTACTGAGTACAGCTGAATAGAACCAAACAAGTTAAAACTTGAATGTGCAGCTTTAAGAAAGCCTGACCTGACTGAAAGAGCCTCTCTCCCCTTGGACCTCATGCTTTTTTTTCAGTAGCAGCACAAAGAACGCCCTTGTGTAAAACCATAAAGGAGGGGGAAGCAGTAGGAGATTTGAATAGACCCCCCCCTCCAAGGCTTAGAGCCTAAGCTCAGGGCCTGGCCGCTTTATTAAACTTGGATTTAGCTGTGTGCAGTTGAGTGTTCGCCTGAGCGACAAACAGGCTACGCTGAATCGGCTTCTGCCTGGAAATGGCTCGCGGAGGCAGAAAAGGATGGGCGCGGACGGACTGAACTCCTCCCTCCCCAGGCTCGGCTTGAGCTACCGCTCCACGTCCACATCACATCTGTGGTCCACATCACATCTGTGGTCCACAAGTCCTACTCTACTCTTCTCACGCCCTGCTTGCGTGCCCGCGCAGATAAAGCGCAGACAGGCAATCAGCTAAAGTAGATTTGGATTCCGTTCATTTGGTGGATGTTCGCAGACATCCCTTAATTACCTGAGACGCGTTGCTGTTTAAGACCAGCAGAAGAGGGATCTCTTCTTAACACAACAGAGCTATAAGCCCTGTCTATAAGTAGGACTTGCCCCTTTTACACACACACACACACATACATATTCTCCTGCTTATACCACTGTAAGACTTATACAAACGTCATGACACATAACAATTCGAATGGCAACATGATGGACCAGATTTTGCTGAAAGGTAAATGATCATTTAATTAGTCAAAGGGTGTGTATGCTTGTGTGATGGCGTGTATTGTGTGTGTGTCTGGTCGGAGATGTCTGATATTTGTGGTGATTTGTATTGTATATACATAATACACCCTATATATGGACTGGGCAGGGTATACACAGCACTGTGGACTGGGTCAGGGTGTACCGAGTCGGTCCCTGTGTTACAGGACTTGCTTTCTACTAACAGTGATGTCACCCAGCTAGAGGAGGTAAAAAAACCCCTGGCTCGGGGTTAGATTTGGATCTGCTAAATTATTTCCGTGACTCGGATACTTGACGCCTAATGCCGATCGGTCTGGATTGCTGCTGGTCTTTATTGGGGACCGTGTAGCAGGGCTCATTGTGTCATCTCAGTCGTCCGATAGGCAAGTCACGGAACTAATTTCAGTATCACTCCCAGGAGTCGAAGACATAAGTACAATTAATTCCATAAGCAAAAGAATTCGGTCTTCGGCTCAACAAGCTAATTTTTCCCTTGCCTGTGAAGGAGTTTGTGGCGACCCAAGTTCGTTCCCCGGGCTAGGGTGGGTAAAATCCAGGGAAAAGGGGCCACTCGGTCTTTAATAAGCAGGGCCCAGCAGGCTCCCCAGTAAGGCTCTTATCTTCCAGCTCTCAGCACGTAATCACAACCAGGGGGTTGATTAGGGTTCTATGTCTCAGTAGAAATTCACACTACTATGCTTCTCTGAGAGGAACAGCCTCTACAAGCTGTTTTCTAAAAGAGGTTAATTGCTTAGTGACCAAACTTATATGATGGTCAACACAACAAATTTTACAATTTCCAAGTTGCTATGAAGCAACAAAAGCTTTCAAGTTCTTTTGAATAATTGAATTACTCAAAAGAAGTGATGGTTACTCTACTGAATTTATGGTGTTCCCGGTCTCAGACTTTTTAAGGGGCTTTTTAAGGGAGAGATCTGGAACTGTCAACAAAAATATATAAATAGTTTCCAAAATAATAGAAAGGAGAACAGACACAAAAGAGTACAAACAATCCTTGTTACTATATAGGCACCTCGGATTAACTTATTGTGTACGTGATAGTGGGAGCACTTCTCAAAACACACCTGACAATCCTGCCTTGCCCTCAGCATAAGACAACGTTTGCTAAGTTTCCTTTAACACCTTTGGGCATTTAATTAGGTCTCTTCATTAAATAAATAAAAACCTTCTTTCATTGAACTCTCAGCCAGGAAAGCATTTTTCAAGCATGTGTTTCCTCCAACCTCCAACAAAACAAAAAGAATTAGATAACAAGAGGCTAGTCATTTGATACCTTTCCCGGTTGTACTTTCGTAGCATACTAATAAAATTAAATTTGATAGAAGCCTTAACACGCTACCTCTCAGAGGGTTTTACCTTGACGTATAGGGATATTTCAAATTCCTGGGGCTCTGGGCTGTAGTCCATTTCTCTAAGCAGCACAGCTTCCTCCATCCGGACGGACTTCTTGTGGGACACTGGGGCCTCCACGGAGGGTACCTCCTGCCCCAGGCCATTCTCCATTCTGGCCCCGCGGCCTGCGGCATCCAGCTTTCCCAAGTCAGTGTGGGCCTCAGATTCCACGCTCATCTCTTTCCTGTTGTCGACGCACTCCTTTGTCTTTTCCGCCTCTTCCAGAACAGACTCTCTCTTGTCACATACTTTATCCTCCTCTATCTTCCCAAGCTCATCTTCCACTTTAAGCGTTGGCTGTTCTACAACCTTGCACCCTCCCCCCGTTCCAGCTCCTGCATCCAGCGCCACCAACTGCCTTCGCAGCAGCAGTCGCGTTGCCTCACGCCCTCCCCACTCTTTAGCTATTGCCTCCACGCTAAGAACGCGCCGCGGATGTTCCTCTATCCACTTATCTACAGTCTTTGGCTCATTCCCAATGACCTGCTTTAGCTGTTCCATCTTCTTGCGTCCTCCCTCCACAGCCTTGCCAGCCAGGTCCTCGACAACATCAGACTGAACTTCTGCGCCTTTGTACGCTCCCTTTCCTGTCACCCTGGCATAATCCCTATCAGATCGTGCTTGTGGCTCTTCTACCTCACCACTCCCTCCCCACACTCTTTTCTTACCTGCACCCTCCACAAATTGCAGCTGCTTTTTGGTCGCCCCCCACCCTGCTTCTCCTTTTCTACCAGCCTCACTCACAGGTTTAAACAAATGAAGATCTGTATCCCTGCAGAAGCCCACTGCCGCAATCTGTGGCGATGTCCCAAGGAGTTCCTGATTACACCTCTCCTCTTTCTCACCAACATGATCTATAAGCACTTCTGTATGGTGGTTCCCTTCATCCTCATTCTCCTTACTCTCATCTTCTGTAGTCTCCCGATGCCTATCCAATGTCTCACCCCCTTCTTCTTTTCTTTTTCTTAACATATCTTTAATGAACTGATGTAACATCTTGTCTCTCCTCTTGAACCCCCCTTCCTTTTTCTTTTCAACATCATCCTTAATGGGCGGAACAGGCGTCTCTTCTGTACGCTCACAACCTCCCTCCTCTGTCTCGCCTACCTCCTCTTCAATGGACTGAGGTAACGGCTCTTCTGAATGCCTGCACCCTCCCTCTTCCATCTCTCTTACCTCAACTTCAGTGGACTGAGGTAATCGTTTTTTTGTATGCCCAGATCTTCCCCCTTTTTGCTCTTCTACCTCACCTTCAATAGATTTAATCAGTGGCTCGTCTTCATTATTGAACCCTTCCTCTCTTTGCTCTCCTACCTCTTCTTTAATAGACGGAGTTAAGGACCCAACTGAAATATCACAGCCTCCCTCTTCTCTCTCTTCTGCTTCTTCACGAGTTACTGGCTCCTCTTTCTCACTAACCTGACTTACAAACACTTCTCGATGCTCTTCTGTATGGTGGTTCCCTCCCTCCTCCTTCTCCTTACTCTCATCTTCTGTAGCCTCTCGATGATTATCCAATGTGTCACCCCCTTCTTCTTTTCTTTTTCTTAATATATCCTTAAAGAACTGATGTAACATCTTGTCTCTCCTCTTGAACCCCCCTTCCATTTTATTTCCAACGTCATCCTTAACGGACGGAGCCGGTGTCTCTTCTGCTTGCTCACACCCGTCTTCTGTCTCTCCTAAATCATCTTCAATGGACTGAAGTAACGGTTCTTCAGTATGCCCGCACCCTGCCTCTTTTTGCTCTCCTGCCTCATCTTCAACGGATTTAGTCAGTGGCTCTTCTGATGGCTTGCAGCCTCCCTCTTCTGCTTCTTCATCTTTAATACTCTGAGCTGGTGGCTCCACTTTCTCACCAGCCTGATCTACAAACACTTCTCGATGCTCTTCTGTATTTTCATGGCCTTCCTTCTCCTTCTCCTTACTCTCATCTTCTGTAGCCTCCCGATGTTTATCTAATGTGTCACCCACTTCTTCTTTTCTCTTTCTTAAGATATCCTTAAAGAACTGATGTAACAGCTTGTCTCTCCTCTTGAAACCCCCTTCCTTTTTCTTTCCAACGTCATCCGAAATGGACGGAACTGGTGTCTCTTCTGTATGTTCATTTCCGCCCTCTCCTACTTTGACTTTAATAGAATGAGGTAATGGCTCATCTGAATTCTCACACCCACCCTTTTCCGTTTCTCCTACCTCATCTCCAATTAACTGAGGTAATGGATCTTCTGTATGCTCGCAACCTCCCTCTTTTGTCTCTCCTACCTCATCTTCAATAAACTGAGGTAAAGGCTCTTGTGGATGCCAGCATCCTTCTTCTTCCGTCTCTCCTATATGACCTTCAATGGACTGAGATAATGGCTCTTCTGTATGCTCACAACCTCCCCCCTCTGTCTCTCCTACATCATCTTCAGTGGACTGAGGAAAAGTTTCTTGTGAATGCCAGCACCCTCCTTCTTCTGTCTCTGCTACATCATCTTCAGTGGACTGAGGAAAAGTTTCTTGTGAATGCCAGCACCCTCCTTCTTCTGTCTCCGCTACATCATCTTCAGTGGACTGAGGAAAAGTTTCTTGTGAATGCCAGCACCCTCCTTCTTCTGTCTCTGCTACATCA
>JAOYSI010002781.1:0-15719 GCA_025775065.1 Hiodon alosoides
CCCCCCCCCCCCCCCCCCCCCCCCCCCCCCCCCCCCCCCCCCCCCCCCCCCCCCCCCCCCCCCCCCCCCACAAGGGATGGCCAATCAGATCACAAGGGTGGCGGGATCCTGGTTTTGCGACGTAACATACGTATATTAGTATTGGAAGTGACATGTGTTGGGGTTTGCACTTGTCAAACTAAAAATATTTTTTAATTGATGTTTTTTTCAGCAAGTAACGTTGGATTAAAACTGTTAAACAGAAAAAAGGCTTAACATGATTCTCACCAAGTTGCCTCAAAAGAATTTGATATACATCCTTTTCTGATTTACATTTACTAGTATAAATATTTATACTAAATATATTTCTGTATATAAATATATTAAACAACATGATGCGTTTTTAACCTCGGGAAATGTGACACATTGAAGAAATGCAACTGGCCATTTGATGCCCCTCTTCCCTCAATTTGACTATTACTGAATCATTGCAGAAATGGGGACGACGGGCCAAATGTACTGAAGGATTGAAGACTGGTCACTAAACGCAAAGACAGTCAGGTGCAAGGTGTAGAGTGGTTAGGTGTGTAAAAGGTGAGGTGCCTAACAATCAGTGAGGTGCGTGCAGCATGGCCCGTACTCACGCAGTTGGTCAAAGTGAGTGTGAATGCCGTCATCCCCCGGGATGGAACAAATCATGCGGGCTTTCAGGAAGGTGCTCCATTTGTTCACCAGGCTCCGCTGACCTCCGATGTCATTCTGCAGCACAGAAAAAACCAAACACAGGCTGTTTCACACGTACTCACATCGCAAGTTACATACCCACCATGTTACAATGTCATACACATAAACACACAAAGATTGTAGATGAGTGGGTGGATCGTGTAAAGAGAGATAAATGAATGACTCAGGAGAGACTGATGAGAGACAGATGAGGGAGGACAGGGTGATACCTTGCAGACACGTGCCACTCTGGAGTAAAGCACCTTCCCAGCAGCCACTTCAGCCTCCTGGGCGCGCTCAGTAAAGAACATGTACACCTTGTCATCTTGTGGATTGTCACTCTCTGACACCGTGGCCACCTTCACAAACTGGGCATCTGAGTGGCCGGAAAATGACAGAATTGGAGATGGAGAGAGGGATGCCAAATCATGTTGTCCAAGGAGGTGTGGCGTCGCAATCTGCCTAAGTGTAGCTCCTTACCCTGTAGCCAGGTAGAGTCATACTGCTCAGATCGGATCACGTGACGGTTGCCTAGGCTGCGAAAGAAGGCGGTATCCCGACTCATGAAGTCAGAGGAAATCCCAGCATATAGCTCTCCATCTGTAATTTAAAAAGTGGAATGTGTGTGGACTCAAGAACAGCCAGATACATACTTTATACTGTACAAAACATATACAAACACATGTTGCAAGTTTAAATCAGACATCCATAGCTTTCCAAGTTAAAGCACAATCAAGTCCTTGATTAAGTCCAGTATACAAAGTTATTAATCACAGTGAATCCAAATCCAATCAGAAAATCAGAAAATTTCAAACACACACACATACACATCACACACACACACACCAATGACGGCTGAGGCAGTTCTCTGATGAGGATCGTATGGACACTTTCCCTTCCCACATTCCGTCTGTCCTGGCAGCACCACCTGCTGGTTACCCTGATGGACAGATAGTGAGATTGGAGAACGGAGACACAGATGTGCACGTAGACATGGAGGGAGAACATAAACAGAAAGACACAGAGTAGTTTCCCAGGGCCTCCAGAGTAACTCTGTCTAAGGATCTCACCCAAGCGCAGACTAAACCCTATGGTCTGGAATTCTCAGGTTCGAATCCAGTTCATGTCATTAGCTGATTGGGACCGGGAGAGCACAGCACTGGCACACAACAGGCAGAGCGCAACACAGGCTGGGATTGGTGGGAAGTGGTAGGGTTTATCTCGGCTTGTCACTAATCAGCATGTATCAGCTTCCCGGGCTGTCGTGGACGATTAGCCCTTTCCTCTAATTTGATGTGGAGTAGCCTTCGAAGTGTAAAAGAGATTGGTGGCTCGAAGGCAATTGGATTGGAGGAGGCCAATTGTACTTCCTCACTCTTCCCCTGTGTGGTAGCAGGATTGTAGTGGGGAACCAAGATGTCTGAGCACTAATGGCTATTCCAATTTGGGGAGAAAAGAAGAAAAATAATTGCCAAGTTTTTTTTTTAATGACTGGTGTGGTCTTTGCAGTACTTGGTACATAGGATGAAATTATAATTAATAAAATTGGAATCTTAAATAGGCTAAATAAAAAAGTCTTATCTTTTAATGTGTTCTCTTCTGTGTGCATATTCCTGGTTTGCGATTGGACTCCTTATTCTGTAGCTGAAAAGGTTATCATTGGCTGATTTACAGCCAATCACTGAATTTTGAAAGATATCAATCGACAATATTTTGATGGGGTCAGGTTATAGATCCTCCTGTTAATAGTATAAAAAAAAAAAAAAATCTGTCATAGCTTATACTCTCAGCTTTTAGTCTGAATTTCACATTCCAACTTTCGGTATATCTCACTTCCACACACACACTTCTTCAACTGGGTTAATTTCATGGGTCTAGGCTCTCAAGGGACTCATAATAATGGGAATTACCCACGATCTTTTTAAGAAGATGAAAATGTAGAAAGTGTGAAATATTATCTGTGACAGCTCTTAGCACACAAAGCGCCGTGTCCCCACATCAGTTTAAAAGCCTTTGAAGGCTTACTGCCGGCACACAAAAGAATTCTGAATGCTGGAGAGATTGATCTTAGGGCAACACATTAAGCCACTGAGCTCCCGCTCTGTTGACTGGAATGGCAAACACATCAACAGTTCTTCTCCCCTACTCCTCTCTTCTCATGCATTTTATATTTTTTATATTATTCTCACAACATTTTTACTCCTCCTCATTCGTCATTACCGTGACAAAAACATAACATCAGGCCATTATCCAATCTTCTTCTTCTTCTTTTGTCGCAAGGACAAAAGACACAACGTGTTTTTTTTTTTTTTGGTTGTTGGTTTGGTTAAGTTCAATCATGATTTCTTTAATGGACTTAAAGTCATAGAGATCTGATATTTAAATACCATTCAACAAAGGGTGGCGCTTCTCATATTTTATTCTCAGACACCAAACAAGAGGTCAGCGCATGCATGAATATACAGTACTGTGCAAAAGTCTTAGGCACCCTAGCTTTTTTTAACATAAATTTATCTTTTATATTTATGTTTTGTCTTCAGCACTTTTTTTTTTAGATTTACAAACACTCTTTTTCCGAAAGAAGGCCAAGGAGTTGCAACAGATGGTTTTGCCTCCATAGAGCCCTGATCTCAACATCATCGAGGCTGTCTGGGATTACCTGGACAGACAGAAGCCAGCGAAACAAAGTCTGTAGAAGAACTGTAAAAGTTCTCCAAGATGCTCTCCAAGATCTACCTGCTCGACAGTTTATCTAAGAGAATTTAAACAGTATTTCAGGCAAGGGATGGTCACATCAAATATCAAACAATTTATTTTTTGGTTGTTTTCGGGTTTTTACTGTTTACTGCCCTTTATAGTTTTTATTTTATATTTAGAAACTTTTCATTTCATCATTTTTGAAAGCAACTTCACTTTACAGAATTTTTTTACATGTGCCTAAGACTTTTGCACAGTACTGTAGGGGCATTGTCACTACTTTTGGACTGCGAGAACACTAAAAGGCCAAATGTAACGTCACAATGTACAACACATTAAATTAGGAGCAGGTGATTGTACCTCCATGAATCCTGACGTGGGTATGAAGGCACAACGTGGGTTGAAGGCCCCTGTTCCACATACATACAGGTGGGTGTGGTTGTAGGGCTGCAGCACCCGCAGGAAGTTAGCACACTCCAACTGTCAAGAAGGACCGATTGGACAGGATGAGACACAGCTGGAGTGACACGTGAATGGACAGTGTGCGTGGACACAGGCTCACCTCACGATCCTTGCCAGCCATAAGACACTCTTCAATGCGATCGGGGCTGGCAGGCCAGTAGAGCTGAAATAAGATCATAAACGATCAGGACAGAATATACGTGCAACCAGGACTCAGTTTCCACCCACACAAACTCACATGAACAGGACAAAAATTATTTCACAAACAATAACAAAGCAAACGCATCTACATGTTTGACATATTTCAAACGAGTTTCTTTTGCAAATGTTTCATATTATTTATACCTTTTTGTATTACAATTTCTCATTGACTGTTTGTGCAAATTGATTTTGGGTCAATAAGTGGACTTATTGACTTTGGTTTTCCCAAGTGTATATCGGACAGTTTGCATTTAGTATTTATTCCTGACTTCTATTATAATATATCAGTATGTCCTTTATTTGTTTTAGTTTTTTTAGTTGTTTTTTTTAATGTAGTTTTACATAAACTATCGTGACTCAATATTGTTGTTGTTTTTTATAATTATTATACTTTTATCCCTTGTTGGAGTTTCTATTCTTTCTTAAAGGCTTCTAGAAAGCTTTTGGGAAACCCCCAGGATTAGAAGTCATCGTAGTAAAATAATTGGAATTAAATTTGGAAATATTGCAGAAAAACAAGGGAGGGATAGTTTGTGAGAGGGAGGAGAAAATTAAATCCACAGTTCTGCGGTTTGATGTGGTTTTAAGATGAAAAACTCAGATGGTTGGAAACTCTGGGTGGTGGTTGGGACAGCATAATTAGAGAGTAGCTGCAATAATTAGACTGTTGGGCCCAAGAGTGTCCTCCGAATGACTGCTTGTGTTCCACTGTGTGTTTGTGTGTGTGCGCGTGTGTGTGCATGTGTGTGCCTGCTGTATGTGTGTTTCCCTGCAGGGGTGTGTTTGTGTGTGTGTGTGTGTGCGTGCGTGTGTCTGTGTGTGTGTGTGTGTGTGTGTGTGTGTGTGTGTATATGTGTGCGTGCGTGTGTCTGTGTGTGTGTGTGTGTGTATGTGTGCGTTCATGTGTGTAAGTGTCCATGTGTGTATGTGTGTGTGCGTGTGTGTATATATGTGTGTGCGTGTGTGTGTGTGTCCGTGCGTGTGTCTGTGTGTGTGTATGTGTGCGTTCATGTGTGTGAGTGTCCATGTGTGTATGTGTGTGTGCGTGTGTGTATATATGTGTGTGCGTGTGTGTGTGTGTCCGTGCGTGCGTCTGTGTGTGTATGTGTGCGTTCATGTGTGTGAGTGTCCATGTGTGTATATGTGTGTGTGTATATGTGTGTGTGTGTGGGCGTGCGTGGATATATGTGTGTGTGTGTGTGTGTGTGTGCGTGTGCGTGTGTGTGTGTGTGTGTGTGTGAAAAGAGAAAGGAGAGAAGGAGCTGAGCGTAAGAAGGGAGGTAAAGGGAAAAGAGCCCTTATTTCCATCAATTTCAGCTCAGTTACTTCTGACATTGGGCTGAGGGATTATCTGGGATCTGTGTCCTCTTTCCTACCGTCTGTCTTTTTCTCTCTACTTCCACCTTCAGCAACTCCTATTCCCCCCTAACTTCCCTCCTCTCACCCTTACCCCCAAATATTCCAGATCTCCTCTGGCTAGGGTGCACTGGCTATCACGTGCACATCACTAATTTACACTTCTCTCACTACCTCACTGTCTCTCTTTTTAGCATAAAGGGTTTGTTGGCATGGCCAGGAAGGCTGTAGATAAGAATATATCAAAATTAAGAAAAACAAAACAAAAGATTAAGGTGTAGAACCCCCCCCCCCCACGACTACCACCACTCTCGCCGTTTCCCACTCTCCCTCTCCTGACGCTGCTCTTTGTTTACTCCTGACTCAGAATGATCTACGTCCACTCAACTGTGCAGCATTACAATGAGTCTGCAAGTAACAGCAGGATAATAGCAGAACAAGATAATAAACCACATTCTAGATTAATTTCACTCCTTCCTAACTTTATACAAATCCAGCGGCTACCTGTGACAAGCAGGTCACTGAGGAGGTGGTCATAGGATGTCAATGATGCCCTACAGGACTTCCTTGGGACTACAGATTGGGATGTTTTCAGTGAGTCCTATGGAGAGGACATTGACAGTCTCACTGACTGCATTACTGACTACATCAACTTCTGTGTGGACATCAATGTCCACATAGAGCCGTGTGTCAGACCAGGTGGTGAGCAGCACGGGGGCTCCTCAAGAGACAGTACTGTCCCTTTTTCTGTTCACCAGAATTCAATTACCTGCTCTACACTCTGCACTGTTCATTTGCACTTCTACCTAACAATTGTTCTGTATGTATGTACTACTTGTTGTTGCGTGATTCATTTATTTATATGTATTTTGGGTTAATTTTGGCTATTTCTGCGTTAGCATCACAATTTCCCCATGGGGGATAAATAAAGCACCTACTACTACTACTACTACTACTAAACTCATCAACCTTCTTCTACTACAGTTCAACAACAAAATCTCCTCCACCAAGGCTCATTTGATTCCAGAGAAAAACAGTAGAGCCAAGCCAGGAAGCCTTTTAAGCGAGCCAACTAGCTAAAGTAGCTTGTATTGCCAGGCAGAAGGACTCGCGGTCTCTGTGTGCCTGGAATAATTTGGTTGCCACTGCCACTATGGGCAAATAAGCAGAAACAGATTTTCATTAAAAAAAACTCTCTAAACTCATAAAACGCCTTGAAAAAGTTTTTGTTTTTGTTTTACTAGTTTTATACAGTTTTACCATTATGATACTCTTCACATAATCTGCTGGATTCTGTCCTGGAATAGTTCTGTACGTCAACAGATTACAATTTAATGGATTCCCTTAAAAAGGCTTATATAATCATGTTGATCTTTGTCTAAAACGTAGCTGATTGTATCAATTGCATAAATTATTATTGAAAACTTTTGAAATTTCATCTGAAAGTCTCACATTATCTAATTTTTAACTAAATTTTGTAAATGTCGGAATTTTTGTCGGAAAAAGTATTTTTCAAATAGATTGTTTTCAAATACAAATATTGCAGCCTTCTTTTAACATCACTAATAGATGTTTTAAAAATAAACCCAAGTGCATTGCAATTGTGCAGCATAAAGGATACACGTGCAGCACTTTATATACATTGTAAGTATTGTGATTTGACAAATACATTTAATTTCAACATTGCAACTAGACTTAAAATGCACCACAATTTTGAAATAAACGTAATGGAATCCTTATTAAAGTTTTTGTGTTTAGCCCAAACTGCTTTGACACAGGTCTGCTCAAGACCAATGAATGTGGCACCGGGCTCCTTCCCTCTGTGTGGCACAGTACATCTCTCCTAAAATAAACAATGTTGCCTTGCGGGGCGACGATTGGTCACGCCAATGTAACCCGGCCTCACCTTGCGAGGGCCTTGTGTGATATCATCCAAGCTGGTAACCAGCAGATAGTCCTTCATGGCTGCGTAGAGGCGCCGGCCATCTTCATCAGGAAGCAAAGAGTGCAGGTCCCCAGCAGGGAGGGGCAGAGTAAGCAAACGTCCATTTTGCACCAGTTCTGAGGAGAGAGAAAGGGTCAGTCAGTGCATACTAATGTGTAACAAGTGTCAATAATCATTACTGATCTTACATTTGAAATACAATGATCTTACAATGAGAAAGGACAAATAGGATAAGATTATAAATTCAACTGAAATTCACAAATTTTACAATTCATAAAACACCAAATTCAACTTATTTAACATAATGTGATACTTGTATATATTAATGATGTTTTTGAAAAAAATATGTACAGTACTATGCAATAATTTTAGTCTTTGATATTTATGTTTTGTCTTCTGCACTAGTGTGTAATTAGAAAAATAATAATTTTAGATTTCCAAACACTCTTTTTCCGAAAGAAGGCTAAGGAGTTCTGCAACAGATGGTTTTGCCTCCATAGAGCCCTGATCTCAGCCTCATCGAGGCTGTCTGGGATTACCTGGACAGACAGAAGCAAGCGGAACAAAGTCTGTAGAAGAACTGTGTAAAGTTCTCCAAGATGCTCTCCAAGATCTATCTGCCGATTGTCTTATAAAACTGCACGACAGTTTACCTAAGAGAATTGACGCAGTATTTAAGGCAAAGGATGGTCACATCAAATATTGAATTTAATTTTTGGTTGTTTTCATGTTTTTATTTTATTTTTTATTGTTTTTACTGTTCACTGCCCTTTATAGTTTTTATTTTATATTAAGAAACTTTTCATTTCATCATTTTTGAAAGCAACTTCACTTTACATAATTTTTTTTACATGAGCCTAAGGCTTTTGCACAGTACCGTATACCCAAGACAAATCAGCAAAAAGCTATCATAAGTTCGGATTTAAATAAAAACGGTCAGATAACTGATGTGTGTTGTTCAGATGAATTCACACAGATCCAGAAGTAGGGACAAGGTTGTATATTATTGATGCATTAAAGACGCACATAAAACTTTCGATTAAGGCACAGGATTCTCATGGGCGCCGAGGTTACCTGACAGTCCAACAGGGCCGGACAGTGACAGGTTTCGTTCATGTTTGCTCTTTATTATTCAGTCATGTAGTTGTTTTTCTACCACATTTTTGGTCTCCATAAGGCTTGAGACATTATGAGAAATCCCACAGGGCTCTCTGGGACTGGAAAGTGTCCTTACGATGCATTACAACCTGCAATCTAAAACGTCACTCTGCATGCCGCAGGAAGGAAATTACCGGTCTATCCACATTGTTTGGCTCCTTTTTCATCCTCAAAACAGAAGATACTGCTAAATCCAGCCATGCTGAAGAAATACTTCCACAACTGAAGCCTGACAATTTAACTTAACAATTACTCATATAACAAACTTTTAGAAAATGGCCAGAAAATCCATACACAAGCATTATCGTATTCCTGATTATTTTCCCCACTGCTGACTTCAGACAGCTGTCAGAAATCGAATCTGAAGCTAATCTGACTCAGTTTCCCCAGAGCAGGCATGTAGCATGAAATCACCTTTTCTTTCAGTTGCAACTCGAATAACATCAATTGCTTCATCGCTTAAAGTCTCAAAAAAGAACACACACATTACTCATACTCTGACTTTTTGAATAAGATGTTTGATTTTTGATGGCCTCACCACACCTCCCCCTCCTCCCTAACGCACACCCTTCATGGCATCTTGAGCATTTCAGGGTGGGTCTATGGCATAGGCTTTAAATCCCCTGTGTCTAGGCCTACCCTGTCCGCCTGGCACCAACTGGACTGCAGTGAGAAATTCATGTATTTTTAGCTTGGATACAGTGAGTTCAGTGAACATTAGATTACCACAGTCATGAGGTGCTACTGATGCGCACATATGTGATTAGCGCAAATGTGCGGCGTGTGATACAGCTAAGAACATTCCTGAATCCGAGGGGTAGCGACAGCTTTTATAAATCATAGGCACTCTAAATCAAATGCTGCATAATAAAAGCAATTTTACCATTGATTATATTGATGTATGATTCAATTGATGTATGTTTGTGTGTGCTCACGTCAAACTCTAACTTCACTAGCCAGACACACACAGACACTATTCATTTCCATCTGTGTGAATATAAACATATATTATGACTAAATTTGGAACATTTTCCAATGCTAGACATTGATCTGACTGTAACTGTGCCACTTGTGGTAGAACTATCATCCTTCAGGCAAGGGCTTTCAAAATCCACCTGATTGGTTTAAAAAAAGAACTGTTGCCAGGGGACAGCGACTCACCAGGTAAAACTGCCTTGTTGCCAGGGGAGACTGAGTGCCTTGATAGAAAAGCCTCATCACCAGTAAAAATTGGAGAAGCAGGTGAGGGTTTTGGTTGAACCCACAGAAAGGAAACTCTACAATAAAAATCAACTACAAACTACAAACTACAAATCAGCAAATACAACAAAGCTCAGTCATTGTATCCTCTATGATAATTGCGCAAAATGTCAAAAGCACCCATACCCCCACGCGCTCTTTTTACACACACTTCCTCTGAAACACACACACACACACACACACACACACACACACACATACACAAAAGATGGCCTGGGGAATCCCTATGCCAGCCCCACTGAATTGGTTTGAAAGCTTTAATTGCCTTTACTTGCTTGCTTAAATCACTTAATAGGGCAGCTGCCAGCGTATATATATCTGATGTATTTATTCAGTGGGAGCCAGAAGGAGCTGCCAGTGCAGGATGCATTCTAAGGAGAATGAACCAAAAAGAGAGGAAAGCTTTTTATGCACTTCAGTTTGGAACTCCATACTCCAGTACATCAGACACTGTCTGTCTTTGTTTCCAAAAAAGTCTTTATTTGGAAAGTATTTTACTCCCACTGCTTACATACTCCAGTTGCAAATGTATAGTTCATATTTGTTTATTTTTGGCCGCTTTAAATATCTGTCGTGGATCTACACCTTGATTGTGGAGCTCTCTGGCCCCAAGTCTTGGAAAAGAGATGGTGAGAAATCCTGCTAGGTCGAAGCCCCACGGGAAACAAAGTTTAAAGTAAAAAGTATCATCATTTTATTATAGTTACCGCTAACAGAATCAACGAATTGACAAATAGGATAAGATTATAAATTCAACTGAAATTCACAAATTTTACAATTCATAAAACACCAAATTCAACTTATTTAACATAATTTGATACTTGTATATATTAATGATGTTTTTGAAAAAAATATGTACAGTACTATGCAAACGTCTTAGGCACCCTAGCTGTTTTTTACATAAATTTAGTCTTTGATATTTATGTTTTGTCTTCTGCACTAGTGTGTAATTAGAAAAATAATAATTTTAGATTTCTAAACACTCTTTTTCCGAAAGAAGGCTAAGGAGTTCTGCAACAGATGGTTTTGCCATTTGTCAACAAATTGACCTGATGTACAGACAGATTACTGGCTGTGACATTAGCTACTCCCTTTCACTACCTCATAAACTCCATCCGCCACAAGTGTGTCGCCCTTTACCTCAGACTAAACAGTTAAACAAGCCAAAACTAACCCTTACTATTTTAGAAGCACAGAACAATGTTGCAGGAAAGCACAGCACATCAACACTGCTGAGAACGTCTTTCTGCAGGGGAAAAGAACGACTGGAAATACCAAAGACTGGCAGATGGAGACAAAGGAAAAGGACACACATAAGGAGAGGGAGGGGGCTGGCAGCCCCCCACCTAATAACAGAGTTAATCAGGGGAGCTCTTACCTGCGTGACTGAATTGCAAGCGCGGCTGGGAGGGTCTCCAGGCTCCTGTTAGCCCTCTCGCCAGGTGGGCAAGCAACAGCAGAGGTCCCAGTGCCCACATGACTACAACACTCAGACCTTAAACACAAACACCGTCCACCTAGGAGGAGCAAGCGTGCCTCTACGCTGCAGGAGAATTTGATCCAACTGAGAAAGGTATCGGCTCACTTCCACCCCTCCACCTCTGTTCTCTTTTATTCTGATGTCTGTCTGGCTGTAGGGTGGACTCAGAAACGCCTCACTGTAACAGGAGAGAGAGGTCCCGTTTTACACCACCCGCCCAACACATGTGCGCTCTCTCTCTCCCTCTCTCTCTCTCTCGCTCTCTCTCTCTCACACTCTCTCTCTCCCTTTCATCTCTCACTCTCATTCATTCGTTCTCTCATTACATTCATATGAAAGCCACAAAAGCACAAGGAAAAACTCCCACTTGGATCTTTAAATAAATGTCACAGAAAAACGAGAGAATCATCGAGGAGAAACACAGCTCGGTATCTTATCCTCTATCTCACTCTTGCTCACCCTTCTCTGTCTCTTTCTCACTCTGTTTTTCTCTCTCCCTCCCTGTTATTTTTTTTGCCTCTCCCATTTGCTTCTCCGTCTTAAAGTGGAACAGTTATTTTAATGTGAGGTTCTTTAAAGACTTGTTTCGCTGGTTTAAGATTTTAGAATTGTCTGTTTTGGAATAAACTGGTGAAATTAACTGTGAATGAAATAATGGCTGCCCTAAGGACTGTCACAAGCAGACACCAGTCACAGACAGAACGTTATGTTGGTGGAGCTCAGAGCTCGCCATCTGGTGGCTGCTGAGATGCTTGCGCTGCACAGAGGTCAAGAATAACTCAATAATTCTTCATATTTTATTTTTTTAAGCCTACACCAACAACTCTCATTGCTGCATTTACAGCAATTGGCAGTGTTTGTATTAATTTCCTCGACCATGCATTGAACATCCATTTTTGGTTTAAAAAATATATACTCACATGGTGAAAAGCAGACTTGAGAAAAAAAAGGCAAAAGTAGAACATACCAATTCAACTATTCATCTGGGCACTACCCAAACATCCCTTGAAACAATGTACTGCTGGTTTCTCCTTTTACTGGAATTGGTAGCAGAACAATCAATTGTATCAATAACCCTTTGACGTTAATAAAAGTGAGTACTCAATATCAGCCTGGTTTATTCTTTCACACTCAAGTACCTGCCTAGATGTAAAACCTGATCACACAGAAGAGGACCTGATTACCTCCACAATGGGAACAGCTTTGGTGGCACAGGCACACCCCATCTGTATGTAATCAGAACCTAGTCCTTTGAACTGGTTAATGTGGGTGACACTGAATAGAAAGTATAATTGACTCCGTAACAGTGGAATACGCCGATCCCTGACAGGCCGAGATCATACCAATCACTATTCAATTTTCAAGGGAGCGGGCTAGCACAACCAAGCTAGATGAATTTGGAGTGGCACGTGTGGGCAAACAAGGTTTGCAGTGGAGGAAAGCTGAGTGGTGACAGCAGCTGAATACTGTGTATAGTGCTGAGAATACTGACAGCCCTGATACGCAGCAGAGGTACTAGGGAAGGGGGGGGGAAAGCAATCTAGTCACCTACTGCCAAACTGTAAGATGCTGGTGATGCCCTGAGGACCAGAATAATTATGCGGTGGATTTAGTCCACTTTACCTCTGCAGCAGCTATAGGATAATTAGCAACAGGGTCACCAAGCAAGATGCTGCGCAGGTATGGTACCATCAAAATTTAAAATGTTGTCATAAGTAATACATTGGCTACCTTTAAGAGGCTAAAAGGTATGCTCAGTGGGTGGCTCTTGTCACTGTCACTCACAGGCACCCTCGGTACAGACATGGATTTCAGTTATACAGTGGGAAAGTGTCAAGCCAGTGACAAAGCGGGTGGTGGCTTCTTTCAGTCGAACACTTGAGAGGACAGGAGCGGAAGTTTTGCATGACACAGGGTTAAGCTGTTTCAGAAGTGCTTTTAAGAATACCAGTCCAGGCTTGTACAGTGGTGAATAACACAACGAGTTTAAGGATTTAAGAGTTTATTTAACTTTGTAATCTTGTGGACTCATTAAGAATACAATTGACAAAGAGTAATAATTTCCTATGCAGCTTTTGCACAAAAGTGATTAAATGTTTGAAAAGGTTATAGTCATAACCATTAAGGCCAGGTTATTCTACTTAACAGCTATTGCTGGACACTTAGAAAAACAGTGGCCACCCCCACATCACTTACACTGGATCTTTAATTGCAGCGTAGTTGCTCATTAAATATCATTTAGTACTTAATATCAGTTTTACAAACACACACAATCTCATATGTGAAAAAAGGATTACAATAAGCATTGTCAAGTACACCCAGTGGCTAGTTTATTAGCTGCACAACCCCGTTGCCCAAAATGTATCGCTCCTACAGACAGTGAATCATGTGGGTTACTGTTCGATTGACCGAATTACTGTTCGATTGAAAGTTAGAATGGCCATAACAAGTGACCCAACCGACTTTGAGCATGGTATAATCATCACTGCCGGCACACCGGATCCAGTATCTTAGAAATGGCCTCCCTACTGGGCTTCTCACGTATGCATGCGTCAAGGGTTTACTGAGAATGGTGTGACAAACAAAAAACATCCAGTCAGCAGCAGTCCTGTGGGCAAAAGCAGCTTGTTGATGAGAGAGGTCAAAGGAGAAGTGCAAGAATTGCGCAAGCTAATAGGCGGCCCACAAACAGGCAAATAACAGTACGCCACAACAGCTGTCTGTAGAACGGCATCAACTCCACAAATCGGTTATTGGAGCAGACGACCACACCGGGATCCACTCCAATAAGATAAAAACAAGAAGCGGCTCCGGTGAGCACGAGATCACCACCCAATGGTAGCGTGGAAAGACATCGTCCAGTACCAACAAATCCCTGGTTCCTGTTGCGTCACTCCAATGGCAGGATTTGGCATAAGCAGCGTGAGTCCACGGACACATCCTGCTCGGTGTCAACGGTACAAGCTGATGGCGGTGCTGCAATAGTGCTGGTTCCCTTCATGCCAATTGAGCAATGCTAAACGCCACAGTGTATCTGACCAGTTGTTGACCAGCTAGTTTAGCCTTCTTCACAAGGATCCTTTCAGCAGGATGACGTGCCACGTCACAGACGAGTGTATTATCTCAGTATAATTCCAGGAACATGACAAGAGTTCAGTTTACTTGAGTGGCCTGCGTACATTTCCAATACCTTGTAGAATTCACGCACCAAATAATTCAGGCTGTTCTGAGGGCTTCTAGAAGTGTGTACCCGATAGACTGGCCACTGAGTGTATATGCAGCTATTTCATGTTTTTGAGAAAAGAGGTCATTCCGTCCCACTTGGTTTAGAAATCGCTATCAGAAGCGCTAATTGATAAAAACTAACATACATTGTAGCCTTTCAGGAGTTTGAATATTAACTGCTCAAAGAGGCTTCCCTTCATGGTCTTGATAGTTTACTTAACGGGTAAAAAACCCTGAAAGAGTTTTTCATAATTCACATCCCTATCATTCAAAATAATTTATAGTTATGGAGACAAAGGTAAACAAGAGAACCTGGTTAATTTCTAGTGTCTACCAAACCAGAGAGGGAAACAGAAAAGCATTTAGGATTAGAATTTTATTCATCCAATGCTTTTGATTAATATAACTAAAACTACATTTAAAACATGCCAAACTTGCTATGAATATTATGTGGAGATACTGTACCACTTTGGTAAATTTCCATTTGAATTGAATAGTACAGGATACAATTTAATAACTTTGCATCTGTGTTGAAGACACTTTTCACTCAAATCTCCATAAGATTTAGAGGAGGCCTGGCGTAAGTCATGTTTCATTTTTAACAAAGCACCCAGCTAATCCCATTTCTTGTTACAGAGTAAATGGGAACAATTGTCATATAAATGTATTACACAATGTCTCCGTGTGTAAACATATCTACGAATATCTGGGTGAGATGTGTTTATGTTTGCATGCATCTACAAATGTATACATTAATATCTGTATTTACCACACAGTTTTGTGAAAACTGCTTTATTTTATCTTACAACTGCTTTTCTTAAAAATAAAAATAAAATGACATACAAAGTTTCAGTTAGGGAATTACAAAAAAAATTTTTTTTACTTTTAAAATCACACAAATGGGCAGTGGTAAACACTTGAGTGGCAGCTTCAAGGACAGGCCCTTTGTCACAGGACAGTGTTTGGCAGACAGGTAGGCAATGTGACACTCAGTCATAGGTACAAAAAAAGCAAATACCTTCCATTTTCCTTTTTTTAAATATTGAAAGAAAGAAAAAAAATCCATAATTAAAACAGAAAAATTCCCAGGGTTCTGGCACTACCCATTGCAGGATCCTGAGCCCCAGCAACCAGTGGTGGAAATAGGGTGGGGGGGGGGGGGCGGGGGGTGAACGGAAGATTACCCCCCCCCCCCCCAACAACACCCCAAAAAGGGACAGAACTAGTCACAGC
>JAOYSI010002782.1:0-15715 GCA_025775065.1 Hiodon alosoides
CTCCCCCCCTCTCTCTCTCCCTCCCTCTCCCCCCTCTTTCCCCCCCTCTCTCTCTCTCTCCCCCTCTCTCTCTCTCTCCCCTCTCCCCCCCTCTCTCTCTCTCTTTCCCCATTTCTGTTTCTGTCTCTCTCTCCCTCTCTCTCTCTCTCTCCTTCCCTCTCCCCCTCTCTCTCCCCCCCCTCTCTCCCTCTCTCTTTCCCCTTTCTACCTCTCTCTCTCCATCCCTCTCCCTCTCTCTCTCTCCTTCCCTCTCCCTCTCTCTCTCCCCCTCTCTCCCCCCTCTCTTTCTCTCCCTTGAACATCAGCACTCTCACTCACAATCGTGAATCATGCTTTCACTCCTGTCCTCTCAATAAAAATTGTTCGCCTCAAAATTTAAAGAATAAAAAGACCCTATGAAGTAAAGATTAGATAGCAGATCTGAGCAAAGTTTATGTGTTATCGGAGCAGTCCACGTCTTTACATTGGAGTTAATTAACGCGGGCTGAAAGTCAGTACCTTTAATTAACTGTTAATTCCCTCCTATAAAGAGGGGATCAAGTGATTAAAGAAACAGAACACAGTGTTTGTCTTGCTTGTTCAAATCTGATTTCCTTCGACAGGTCAAATGATACTTAACATACTTGTCTATAGCTTTTTTCACTAGAATCCATAACTAGGCAAAGTGATGATTATAAATGGTTAATGACCACAATCATTTCCAACATTATATTACACACTAGGCATGTTACTGGTTATAATGAACTCAGTCCTCCCTATATTGCCATCATAGGGTGATTCCTTGATTGTTCTTGTACAGAGTGCTCAAGTTCCAGTTAGCCCACGCATCCCAGATAAGATGTAATGTTCCTATAAGGATGCTCGGGTGTGTGGCCAGCCCTTACCTGTGTACCGTCTCTGGGAGGGTGGAAGGGAGCGAGGGCCAGGAGCTCATGTTAAGCTGTGAAGACCTTGACTGTGAAGTGAGAGCAGAGGCCAGCTAGAAAGGTCGAAAGGATTCTGGGCATTCACAGCAAGGTATATAGGGCTCAGTCTAAGTGTGTGGCCCTGGGGTGGGAGGGTAATGGTTGCTTCACGGGTCAGCAGATCCACCTCTCTGCCAGAGAGGGCCAGAGAGGGGAACATAAAACACAGGCAAGATATGTGTGATGTTTCTGTCGCCATGACAACCCGGTGAGGATTATCCACTGCAGACTCAGTAGCAGCGTCCTCACAGGGCCTGGCCACAGGGTCACCCTTATGGGGCGTGCCAATGATGTAGCTTTAGCCCTTTTTAGTTTTCATCTATTTAACTCAAACTCACATTTTTTATTTGGTTCATCATGGCCTGACAGCATTTCCTTATTGTGATACTAAACATGTCACATTTTCCACACAACTAAAACTTTACGATTTTGGAATAATCGGATTTTGGTGTGAAGGAAAAATTGAGCACACACACACACACACACACACACACACACACACAAACACACACATGAAGTCCCAAAAATAAGCAAGTGTCAAAATATGGTGATTAAAAATACTGATACAGTTCTAAAATTCCTGTCCACCTTTTCAGAAAGAGCCAAGCGGGTTGGCTACCTTTTTGCCTCTTGGAGGATTCAGAATGATGGTTCCTGTCTCTCCAGCCTGGGAAAGGTTGCCTACAGGAAGCAGTGGCTTCAGAGGGCTGTTAAATGAAAGTGTGTTAACTCATAACGTATGCATAACGTTATATTCATAACGTGAATATCTTTTAATGCTGAAACAATTAATACTAAAACAGGGTTAATCCACTCCGAGACGCAGTCGGACAGGAAGGCAACGTAAACAAAAAAAAAAGCGCTGGAGTGATCACATCAGAAACATAATACTGTCTGGAAAGAGACAAAAGGAGTCAAACCTTTTTGTAAAATCTGTAAATGAGAGAGCCGGGGAAGACGGAGTGCACATGTTGGCGTTCCAGCACTCCTGAGTTATCACGCTCTGGCTGAGCGTGGCACTTCTCCCGGGCCGGCCCTCCTCGGCGGGCTCTTTATCAGGGGAAAGGCAGGAACTCTGGCCTCTTTATGTGGGTCAGTAATCCATGCGTTTGCTCTCCTCATTATCTCTCCTAAATGTGTTTGCACATTGAGCGTGGTTAAGTGCCCGTTTTGCAGCAATCCAAATCCACTCCACAGCGGCACTCGGCGAAGGCAGATAAAGGCTATCAGGCTGTTGATTGGAATGCTAGGCCCCTCAGTTATTGTTCACCCGTCCAAACACTTTTTTGCTGAGTAACGTATTTCAAATACTATAGTTTTAAATTAAAAACTGAAACAGTTTAATTGCCTTTACATGCAGCTGAGACAGGACTTGTTTCTCTAAAACATCCTGAAAGGATTTCTGATTTCCTGATGAGTTAATATACATGTATTTATATATTATTGTTATATTTTTTAAATTGAATCGGCTGTGTGTGTGTGTGTGTATATAAATGTGTGTGTACTGTAAACAAAGTGGGAACTTCGAGGGTGGCGGAATGGTATGCTCCTGTAGTGGTCATCACAGCTGTAAAACAGTAAACCTGACATTCCTGGCAAATTGATGTATTGTCTGATGAGAGAGAGAGAGAGAGAAAGAGAGAGAGAGAGAGAGAGAGAGAGAGGGAGGGGGAAGATTACAGATTACTGCCTGTAATCAATACCCTTTGTGGTCGCGCAGAAAGCCTAAAATCCCAGGCTGTTGACATCTACTTCGGCCCTATTACACCCCTGGGACTTTTGCGCAAAGGAAATAACATTAGCAGTTACAGATTGTCAGGTATGTTAAAATAAATATGTAAATTAATACTAAAAAATGGTGAGAAAAGCCTGTTTTTCGCTTTGTTTCTCCATGATGGTGGTCTGCACCTGACTGATGAACTACACCCTCGCTGCACCTTGGGTCAGGCAAGCGGATCTCACTGTGGATGGCCAGTGCCAACACTCTGATTCCGTTTACTGCAGACTCAGTGACCTCGCCAATGGCCACAAAAAAAATTGAAAAACCATGCGCCGGGCTGAAAGTGGAGTTGTCTGAGGCCACAGTTGCGACGGAAATTTTGAAATCTTCCGTTATCCCTGTTGATTGCGTATTTGGCTTTTACGCTGCGCCCTTTTTTGTGTGTAACCGCTGTCACGAGGCAGTGACTGTACTGTGTTTTCATCCACACATACTTATAGGCCAAATATGTTAAACACGGTCGAACTTGTACTAGCTTGTTTAAAGATGCAGTTTTTTTTTCTTTAATGTTAAATGATTTCTTTCCACAGACACATGGAGATATTTCCTCTCAGTTAAATGTCACTTGGAATCCGGGCCGCCGCACTCAGGATTGTGAGACTGATTAAGAGCCCAGTGTAGCGGGTGAAGGCTGAGCCAAAAGATCAGAACACTGTAGCCGTGCAGACAGGCCCGCCGCTACCCAAATCCAGCGCTTCCCTGTCAAAGGGAATGATATGTTCCTTGGGTCCTGCCTTCTTCCGTACTTTTAAGTTCTTTTTTTAAAATGTATTATATTTCGATATATCATTTTCCCCTAGGCAATCTGCCATGTCTTTGGTTTGGTTTTTAGAGCAATCCAGGTCTCCTCATTGTTGCGACTAAATAATCAAAGTAATCAGAGGTAGTCCCAGTTTTGAGCTGGACACGTTGGGACATTTGGTGGAAGCTATATGATTGCTGTAGTTCTTCTTTCTTCATGGACGTTGCTACGCAACACCAAGTTGGTGGCAGACAAGTTCATTGTTTTATCGGGGGGGTCCATTTTTTCCCACACGCATCACGGAGAATGTGATGGAAGGGCCTGGGGGTGTCACTTCCGCATTTTCCGTGCCGGAATTCCAGATCAAAGCCAGTCCTCCTCTCTCGCCCCAGCTGCGCTGTCTCAGCGAAGTTCCTCTGCCAATGGGAAGGAACCAAATGAGTGCCGCTTTGATGGCTGAGGTGGTTTGGGGAGAACCGGGGGTGTTTTACCGCACTGACGCGATTGTCAGGTCGATGATTTCATCGTGGCCGTCTAGACGTGACTATATTTTCTCCATTTTCTTGCCGGGGCTGCTCTGTTTGTTTACACTTGGGGTTGTGTGTAGGGGGTGGGGAGCAGAACCATCTGCATTGGTCAAGAGAAATTGCTCTTGCCCACTGAGAGGCCTGGTTCACGACACAGCTGGCTTAACACTTGTGCATGCGATCTGTGCCGGCAGAAAAAGTCCCAACGATCATCAACAGCATCCAGTGCATCAGTACTATTTCATCAGGCTATTGTGTTAAAATAGGCCTGGACAATTCAAATGTGCTACTTATGTGAATGTATTGTTACAGCAACATTTTTGAAACGTGGCGTTTTTTTTAAGAGTTCTCTGTGTGGTCACAAGGGACAATGGCCCCCTGTTAGCCATGGTTGTGAAGATTCTAATGTATTCTAATGCCGTCCTCAGAGGTCTACCCCGTTTCTTCGGCAATCAGATTGCCAACTGTTTGGATGACAATGTGGCCGGCACACTGAAAAGAATTCTCCTTCTTGAGCACGTTTATGTGGACAATCACTCTGATCTCACTAAACAGCAGGGGTCCTCATCGAAAATGCAAAGTGATTAGTGTTCCAGTTTTCCATCCGTCACTGGAAGTTTTACTGAAACAGTAGGATCCGATTAAGGACAACTTACTATGTCAACGATGTCGTTCACTAAAGTTTCTTTGAAATCCGGCCCCTTTTTGTGTTTACTCCAATGAATTCCGACAGCGGACTGGAATTGGAGATTTAGTATGTATGTTCCTCGGCACAACGTGGAATTTAATTTTGCTCTGCTGTCTCCCTTGTCAAATTCCCTGGCACAGTAGCTTTTGAGAGACAATGGGGGGGGGGAATTTTTGAGAAAAGGACCGTAAATTCTAATAGTCAAATTCAAATTTTGGAATTAAAGATGGAGAGAAGAGCTTGTGTTTTGGTTGCTCAATATTAACATTAATATTGGATCAACTGTGTCAGGTTTACTGTGGATTAACATCACTCAAATAGACCTCTTGGATATAAGCCTGTACGTGGCTGTTAATACCCTTAAAGTTTGCGTGACGCGGTAAATTCTAGCTGTATCGGTTATTGAGGATTCAGGAAATATGGTATGTGACCACAAATTTGCACTGTAGCTAACACAGGCTTCTACGAGGGAGGCATTGTTTACGGAATGCAGACATCTTAAATGTGTGTGGCTAAAACCGTGACAACTGACTACCCCCTCCCCTTTCCACTCCATCAACCGCACTCAAATAATATTCTCCAACAGATGAGTAGGCCTATATGTATATAATTAGAGAGCCGAGGGTTTAAAAGCATTTTGCTTGCCTGAAAAATGTTATTAAGCTTGACAGTTGATTTTGTTGCCGACGGTGGGTTTATTGAGGTTGACTCCTGTAAGGAGTTAATCTGGAGAAAGGCAGTGCTTCGTGTCGGCTCGTTTAGGCACACAAACTGCATTTGAGCAGATCCGTTGCAGTTAGCGCCACCTCGATATGCGTGAAATCTCCATCCTAAAACCCAAATAAACCGACGGGCTAATTTTGCGCAGGTTTTAGAGAGAGGGCTGAAGGCGATCTCCTTACCTGCAAAGTCGCCTGCTTTAAAGTTGCTTAGCTGACATAAATTGTTATAAAGAGAAGTAATGGACTGGCGTGGTATACACACATCCCTGTGCGGCGGCGGCGGCAGGCTGGTAATTGCTACGCGATTTCGGCTTTGTGTCGAGCCTGATTATAAAGCAGATGATGGGTGAAGAAGAGATTGTTTGGCGTGTTGCTCGTTAAAGGATAATGGATGTGAATCGCCACATTATGTTGTTCGAGCGCTTATATGGAAATCTTTTAATTCAATACGTAGTGAGAATGTCCATACCTGACTCCCACCGCCCCCCACCTGGCCTACCGTTGTCTATGCTTCATACCAGTCTAACCATTTTATATGCATTTCACTGGGCAGGTCAAGCCTAGCTGTGTATGATGATAATGTTACTGCCCTCGAGACCATAGGGTAGTCCACTGGGGTTAGCTGTAGTTCCTGTTTCTCCACCTATTTTCCAATGCAATCTGACAGTGATTTTAAACGGGGTAGGGGATGTTTCAGTACATTACGAGGGCTGTTTGTTAAATTGGGTCGGAAGCTGGAAAAAAGCCCAGGTTCTCCTTAAAATATTCATAACATGACATTTCCCATGTAACGCAGACACAGATAGTCCCCCTAATTGGCCGCTGCCTTTAATCATGGGAGGCTGCGTTGTCAAACTATAATAACTAGGAAGGAGAGAAATAAAAAAGTGAGAGAAGAGTGCGGGATGAGCTGGACAGGCAGGACACAGAGACAAGGACAGGACAAGAGGCCCCGAGGAGAGGAGAGGAGAGGAGAGTAGAGGAGAGGAGAGGAGTGGAGAGTAGAGTAGAGTAGAGGAGAGGAGAGGAGTGGAGAGGAGAGGAGAGGAGTGGAGAGTAGAGGAGAGGTGAGGTGAGGTGAGGTGAGGAGAGGAGAGGAGAGGAGATGAGTGGAGTGGAGAGTAGAGGAGAGGAGAGGAGAGGAGAGGTGGGTTGTTAAAGGGGGGGGAGAACCACTCCAGCGCTGGGAATCATTAGGGTTGCAAAAACGCAAACAATGGCCCTTTACTGGAGAAAAAAATGGAACAGACCCCCGAGGCAGCAGTGTCAGTATAGAAGCTGATAACCTGGCGGCTAGCAGCTACTGCCACCCAGGCTCATTAATCCCAGTCTCCTCAAAAAGCCTCGTCTCTTGGAAATAGGATTTCATTTAGCTCGACATTTATTATATCTGCCACAGAATCCAGTGGTTGGTTGTAGGAAGGAAAATAAACTTTTACTTTGTTGGCCTTTTGAAACCCTGGTAACATGTCATAGCTAGCATGTCCGCGCGGCTCCGGAAATAACCTTATAAATCCAGCAAGTGAGGTTCACGATAGGTAATGGCTTCTTGTTGTGGGTAATGAACGTGCAGACACATATACAAGCCCACATGCACATAGTAACATACAGGCACGCTCATACACGCGCACGCACGCACAAGCACACAGGCACACATGTACAAACAAACAAACAGATGGGGAATTGCACACACCAAAAACGTTTATACCCAAGCAAACCCACACCCACACACAGAGAAACGCTCACACAGATATCTCTGCACACAAAAACAAACAGACAGGGAATTATACTCATAAACACACACTCACACATATGCGTGCGTGCGCGGTTTGCGGGCCAGTGGCAGCTGAAGTGGAAGTTGACGCACTGACAGATAGAGCCGGGGGGAACAGAGGGGGCACCTCATCATAGCTGTGCTCTGTGGAAACTCACTGCAGTGCCACCGTACTGCAGCCGACCGATCCCCCCCCCCCCCCACTGAGAGCAGATTGGGGCTGTGCAGTCGGGTGGAGGGGGTAGTCTGTCAGTGTTCGCCCAGCTACATCCCGCACGTTAAGTTATATATCCGCTATCCAGTTATAAGTCTCAGCTGTCTCGCAGGTTTGCTTGCTAACGTTACATAGTTTTACCAAGTCTTACCAAACCTGTTGCTAATGTTATCACTCCCAATATAAAGCCACCGATTTACCTCCTTGATGTATGCTGTGTTTCTAAACGCACAATTAGCCAGTCGTCATACCCGATCAAATTGGTCCCTGTGTGGTACTCCTTTACGTGCTACAAAATTTTTCACCCGTGTGGCTAGGGTTTCACCTCTATTAGGTTGACTCCTTTTCTGTGTGCAGGCTGTTGTGGGCATGTTTTTATTGGAAGGGTTAGAACTGTTGAGCGGTGCCAGCCTTGCGCTAAACTGGTAGAGGGGGCTATTTTGGTTTTCTCATTTAAAGAACTCTGGGCCACTGTTGAAGTGATGCTCTGTGCGACCCTTGTCACCTCTCAGACCTCATTACACGACCTGACCCCCACCTAGGGACCCCTGGAAGCTGGGGTCCCGCTGTTCCGTGACAGATCTGGAATCAGGCGAGCGAGATTCCCAACTCCGCCATCCCAACCTTAATCGAGTGGATAAGCGAGGCCCTGATAATTACCAACTGACGGAATAATTGTAACAAGGGGCTAAATGCTTGGCTGTAGTTTTAATTAGCCGGTGCTTCAAATTAATAATTGCTGTTTAAATCAGGGACCGGTGGCCGGTTGTCGGCAGTTGAGTTTTAATAAGGGTGCTGTTCTCCGCTTATTATATCACAGTGTGTGAGGTATTCTGTGGGATGGCTCGCAGTGTTGGCGCTGGCTGGTCTATTTGGTTATCTGTCATGTGCAGCTGAGCTCAGCTGAGATTAAATTCATTCGGTTTACCCCGGGTACCGGCATTAGCTTTTTTTAATGTCATTTTGGAAAGAGGTGAGGGTGGGAAAAAGAGGTGGAGGATAAGGTAAATAGGTTAAAAAAAAAAAAACTGCAAATGCCACAGTTTGGAAGTGAGATACCATCACAGAGTCCTGTAATCCGCTATTTAAATTGTCATCTGGAATTCTGCTGTCTAATTAACAGATTCACAAACACAGGTAGAGGAAAAGAAAAGCAGTCTCATTCACTGCAGTGCATGCTGGGATACAGTCCCCGAACACTGGCCGGCTTTTTGCCTGATTCTTATAGAAACATCATATTTCCTTTCAGTCTGTGCCATCCTGTGCCCCCCTCCTCCAAAAGCGCCATTGCGTTAGGGTGGTGATTCAGTACCTGGGGATGGCACTGTTTCAGAGTGCCCCGTGACAGCTGTGAATGTGATCTATCAGGCTGTCAGGTGGCACTGTTGGGTGTGCAAAGCAAGCCCACATAAAGATAACTGACATCCGGCTGTCATTTCTGCACGGGCCCTGCCGTCAATCTCAGCCACGTCCATCACACCACCAGCCTCCCCCCGCCCGCCCCCCGTTCCCCCCGTTATTGTTTTCCCTCCTTCTGTTTAAACGACCTGCATTTCTCTCTTGAACCTGGTATCATTTGTCTTCCCCTCCCGCCCTCTCCGTTTGGTGATGGATTAAACACTTTTGGGGGAAAAGTGAAACACCCGGAGGTGGGGTGAAGACGCAGCGGCGTCTGCTGCCTGTCTCTCTGTCCTGCCTTTCTCTGTGTCTGCTGCCTGTCTCTGTGTCTACTGCCTGTCTCTGTGTCCTGCCTGTCTCCGTGTCCTGCCTGTCTCTGTGTCTGCTGCCTGTCTCTGTGTCTGCTGCCTGTCACTGTGTCCTGCCTGTCTCTGTGTCTGCTGCCTGTCTCTGTGTCCTGCCTGTCACTGTGTCCTGTCTGTCTCTGTGTCCTGCCTGTCTCTGTGTCTGCTGCCTTTCACTGTGTCCTACCTGTCTCTGTGTCTGCTGCCTGTCTCTGTGTCTGCTACCTGTCACTGTGTCCTGCCTGTCACTGTGTCTGCTGCCTCTCTCTGTGTCCTGCCTGTCTCCGTGTCCTGCCTGTCTCTGTGTCCTGCCTGTCACTGTGTCTGCTGCCTGTCACTGTGTCTGCTGCCTGTCACTGTGTCCTGCCTGTCTCCGTGTCCTGCCTGTCTCTGTGTCCTGCCTGTGTCTGGCGGGTGGTTAGCTGAGCTCGTTTGGGCCATCTCCCCCCCCGATCCTGCTGTTTACATTTAAAATTAGCCGCTTTCATACACCTGCAGTGATTGGTGGAAGTGAGTACTACTGGGGTAATGCATTTTGTTCACATCTCAGCTTTTATCCTGAGTACACAAGAGAAAATAAAAACAAAATGTATCCGGAGGTCCTTAGGCCATGCAGCCTATGTGGGCAGATGTTGCAACATTTTCCCCGGTAACCAGAAAGTTCTGGAGTGCGTTCTTATCGAAGAAAAAGTTCTACTGTATCCTTGAGAAGCGCACTTGATGTATTATTTTAGTAAACATTGGCTGTTTAAATGTGAGTCACCCAGGTTAAGGGTGTCAGCTATTCAAACTAATAAATAAATCTGGATCACAAGAGACCTTTCATATGTCTGTAAGCGTGCATGAAATATTCAGGTCCCATCTACGTGGCTGCTGCATTGTGTGCAGAGGAGACTATGCAGGAGCTGTGTTTTGGAAGAAAAAGAGACCCGGTGCCTAACAGGGGTGTAATTATTAGCACAGGTTTATTTCTTCACTCCTCCATGGAAATAGCGAAGCCTCGTGCGGCTTTGTGGCGACAGAGCCGTCGCTCTGTGAGAACTGGGGATGTACAGGTCTACGCCTCCATGCAGTGGTGGGACGAGAGGGTCCCCTCGAGGGTCGGACGCGGACATGGTCTGCTTTCACCTGCCTGCCTGCAATCGCACTGTCCCAGGATAAACATCTCAATCTGCCTATCACCAAACGTTTTTTGCGTGAAATATAATTCCCATTAGCTTAGCAAATCTAATTTAAATTTTTTGTTGCCAATTTTTGCTGTTTGTTGTTCACTATCTAGCTATGAATCTGTTAATTATATTATATGATGATATCACTCATGATAAGGAAAATTGTGTGGACAGCTAATGACTATTTAGTGACAATCAAACGAAAAGCCGGTTGCGTGTCTGTGACCTGCAGACTGCCTTAAGGACCGATGAGACATTAGATGGGGAAGACACCAAGGTCTTCCTGGGTCCAGAGACTTTGTGACGCGCAGATCTGAAGTTACCGTCCACGGCCAATCTATGAGATTCTCCTAAACCACAGCAGGGGTCTCCAACTCAATCAAACCAGTGTGAATTAGAAGACTTCCTTGCTAAAGAATGGTGTGACATTCCTGCTGAACTGCTTAAAACCATTGTTGGCTCCGCGACTTGTCGAATCCTGGCTGTGCAGACTGCATGTAGAAGCTCCCACCGATATTATATTCTTTCATAGTCTTTTGTTTTTATTATAACTATCTTTGTTTTTAACTCTGTCGGTTTTTCCAGCACTTGATAATTTTGGCAGATGTAGGCTTTTAGAAAACATTGCGTCTATAATAGCTTAAAACCCTGCATTTGTATGGAAAGCTTGCTGAAACAAAATGTTGTTTCAAAATCTATGGTGCTCGTTATTTACACCTCAGGGAGCATTTTTGACTTGCGATTGGAGACAAAAGGCCCTTTGCCCTCTCATTTTATAAATTTATTCACCCCCCCTCCACTTTGTTCTCTAAACGACCACAAAACAATTAGCCCTCTTTTCTGTCGTGCCTTTGACTCCTGGGCCCCCCTCCCCACGGGATTCCAGCGCCAGTGCTCTTTGGGTTCACACTGGGTAGCCCCGCAGTGCTGTGAGGACACAGAACCCCGCTTGGCCCCGGGTACGAGCATGCTGGAATGTGGGCCATCTCTCTTCAGTTTCAACGGAAACTGTTTGGTCCGAGCAGCCTCAACTCAGCACATGGGCCTGTTAGCCAATCATTGTGGGGCGATGGAGAAAACGCCCAGCCTGACATCTCAAACACCACCGCTCGATGGGTTTAAAATCAGGCCTTCAGAGCAATAACAATACACTGCTATTTGTGATACTATATTATTGATTCAGTTGACACTATGCTGATGTTGACATGACACTATTGTAGTGTTATAGCACTGATGTGCTGGTTGTGTGATGCCAGTATTTCAGTTCATGTTATTTGTCTGTATGCGTAACGGTTTCTTCATTTCAATTAACTTTATATAATTTATTTTTTCATACATCGCCAGTAATGTCATTTTACGCTGACAATCCTAAATGAGAAGTTAGCCAAGTCTCTCTGCCTGAAATGGAATATTTTTTATTTTTTAAATTTATCAATTCAACCGGTGACTCTGCAGTGCATTATATTCTATTTTATTCTGTAACTTAAACCTTTTTGGGTTGTTTTTTTTGGGTGCTGGTCTAGAACAAAGCATTTAAGCGCCAATCCAGCTTTTTTTTTTTTTTTTTTTTTTTTTAAATCACTGGGGCTGTGTATCCTTAAACTGTTTAGTGTAAGCTTATGACTATTAGTGAGATAAGGGGTTCCCGCAAATATTTTCAGGGAAGGGATTGAGCGTTTATTTCTTGCATGCCAACTCAAATCATTCTGAAAGCCTTTTTTCTCCCTCTCCCCTGGTTTTCACAGTCATTACGAGCAGGACCGCAGCGCACTGAAGAAGAAAGAGTGGGAGCGAAGGACTCAGGAAGTGCAGCAAGATGAAGATTTGTTCTCCTCCGGCTTTAATCTGTTCGGAGAGCCATACAAGGTAAGAGTTTTGGGAAGGGGGCCAATCGGAGGCGCCGCTCTCTCGTCTCCAGTCGGGCATCACCCGGCAACAAGCGTGGCGGTTTTTTTCTTCAGTCAAAGTAGAGCAGCACAGCATGAAATGTTATTTTCTAATTATTTATCCATTCACCACTGCCATCCACAAACCCCTGCACCCCCTCCCCAACCAGCCTTCCAACGTGCTCCCCCACATCCCTTCCCCCAAGACCCCCCCAAAACACGAACGTGCTTCTTGTTCTGCAAATCATTCAGCATCTGTGAAGCGACCTGCTTCCTTTCCCTTTCGCTCATACCTGCGACGGCTTCAAGCCTCAGGCTGGTGCCCATCAAGTTTTGGCGGAGCTCCTCCAAACTCAAACAAACTTTTTTCTTTGTGTTTTCAACACTGCTTGCTTTTCCATAGGGGGTTGTTTCCTCAGATATCAGCCTCTGCCTAGCTTCCAATATGGGCTGGTTTGCAATGGCGTGCAAACAGTGTCAGTAGAGTGAGCTTGCAGAACGAGAGCTTGAAATAGATAATTTTTTAAAATGTATGTATCGCTTATCAAATGTATTGCTTATTGGTGTTTAGCTTACTGAAAGCCTTCCGTGCAAGGGAACTACATCAGTTGGATAGCTACTTTCCTCTGCCTCTAACGTGGCGAAATAGTCCGTTAGCGCGCTCAGTTTTGGAAGCTCTTAACAAGATAACAACATGCATGAGCGCGATGGAAGTTATGCTGAAGTGTTCTCAGGAATCAAGCGGCTTAGCAATTCTCTATCCTCTAAAATGGGACTTCCACGCTTTATAGAATTGTACCATAGAGATGTTGCACTGTAAACCTCAGGAAGCAGGCTTCAGCTCTTTTGGTGCCCAGTTTGTATTCAGTAGATTTCTACCAATCTATGTCAACATGGTGGAAAAAAAACAAAAAAATAATCATTAACTTCCCCTTTTGTGATGCTTCATAGTAGAACATTTGTGACACTGAGCACACGTTGAAAGCTTACATTTCACTAGCTTTGATCCACGGGATTAATATTAGCACCATTATTTAGCTACCCTGCTCGTTGTTACCCTTGTTCCTGGAATGTTGCCCTTGTCTGTGCATTGTTACTATTACCCCTGGAATTTTAACCTTGCCTCCTGAAATGTTGCCGTTGGTTTGTTTTGTTACCTGCCCCTGCAGTGTTGCTGTTGATCCTGCAATGTTTTGGTTGCTTTTGCAGTGTTACCCTTGCCCCATCAATGTTCCTGCGATGTTCCTGCAATGTTCCTGAAATGTTGACATTGCCATTGCGCTGTTGCTGTTGCTCGTGCAGCAATGCCCTGTCCTTCACCGGGCTGCTCTTGCTGTTGTTTTTGCTGCATCTTCGCACTGCTGTTGGCTCCAAAAGTCCCTTTCCAAGACTTGTCTCCATGCAAATGGAATCTGCCAATGCCACTGGAAGCTGGTTCTGTTGGAAAGGAGAAAAAATAAAACAAAATGAACTGAGGTGTCTCCTAACTGACGTGTTTCCTAACTGATGTGTCTCCTAACTGACATGCCTCCTAGCGTTTGGGAGAAAGTCCTGCAGAGGACCAATTTCCTCGGTACAAGAGTTGAATTGCTCAAGGCCATTACCATTTACAGCCATTTGTAAATTAGCCTGCAAACAGTTCATGCACAGGATATACTAATATACAACGAAGAGTTGGATAATAATATGGATGATTTCTTAACTCCAGTGGCGAGAATCCATTCAGACCATTCCTGTCTCCCCTTTTGAGATACATGTGCTGAACACCCAATTATTGTACGGATTCTAAAAATGTGTAGTAATAGCTAGAATAATGAAAAGTGAACTGCGAGGTTATTAGCCTGGTCTCTTTCTGGTTTTGTACCTGTGCACCATTAGGGATTCAAGTTGCCTGCTCAGGACAGACCGAGGCTGTCCCTCAGCATCAGTGTATACGGCGTGCACAGGTATACAGGTGTGCTCCTTTAGCGCAGCTTTGAAACAACAGACGATTATTATATAGATGCTGATGTCCGTCCTATAAAATATTTCCTGTCTAAGAAGAGCTTGTAAGTAGGCTAGCTATATTGTTTTGTTGCACGGTAGGCTTCCATTCATGTTGTGTACAAATTCTGAGCCACGATACACGGTTTCTGACCTGTAGCGATATCGCGCACTGTTGTGGTCATGGAGAGTGGCCAAGCTGATTAAAACACTTAGGTGATTCGCACTCAAGTGAGCTGTGTGATGCAAATTATTGGATAAACTGTTAACTGCATGTTGGTCGTCCCAAACAAATCAACAAGCTTGTCAATAATCAGTCAGAGGTGAGAAAATGAAATTTACTGGGGTAGCCAGTACTAGCTACTGGGGTACGTTTTTGGTACTTTCAGTACTGAGGTGTTTTTTTGGTGCTTTCAGTACTGGGTTGTTTTTTTGGTACTTTCCGTACTGGGGTGTTTTTTTGGCTCAACGACAGCTCAATGGAATAATGTGAGCGTTTTCTGTTTGTTTATGGGAGTAACATATAACATGAGAAGAGATGGTGCGGGATGGATGCGTCCTCTCTGAGCGAAAGCTGATCGATATCGAGCCAACAGAGTCAGGGCAAACTGGCACACTCACGGCACCCAGGGTGACTGACAGGCCGCCCACAGGGAACCAAAGCGTCAAGAAGCGATGGGCGGCTGTCTGAAATGTTAAAGTGGAGGCACCGGGAAATGGGTTTGTTTGCACGTGACCTTGGCCATGTTCGAACAGCGCGTTGCACCTGGCACCATTACGCAGCTGCCGCACGAGCAAGAAGCCCAGCGGGGATAGAGTGGTCCCTTGCTGCAGAGTAATTGCCAGAGTTGGGTTTTTAGCACGCCGCTATTCACTCTAAAAAAGCAGCTTGTTCTCTGGACTTTGTGTGATTTAGTTTCATGTCCGTCCAAAGGCTGAATTATCAAAATAAAACAGCGACGCCACATGCAGTCAAATATGCGTTGGGTTATTGATGTTTCCCCCTGGAAAATTTGAGAAATGAGGGAGCAGCCAATAAGCGTTGATGGTGCTGTTGTGTTTTCCCTGCTGCTGAGCTGATTCCCCGACCAGGTTTCAATAGGGCTGTCGACAATGCCGAAACTTAAGCTAGAATCTGGGTTCATTCAATCCCATCAGATTGCCTTTGTGTGTCCTAAGCGTTTTGTTTTTTTGAAGGCCGATGACAAGTCGAACCAAAAGCAGATGCTAACTTGCGTCAATACTCATGGTCTCTGAGTGGAGGATCGATGGCAGTTTGGCTCTCCGGTCAAACTAGATGGATGGGCGTTGTTTTGGTTGGGCCGGTTAGAGTGACCTTGCTACGGGCTCTGCCACTCTCCCTTACTCTTCTGGGGTTCTTGTTTTGTCTTAGAAGGAATAATTTGGATGTTGGGCACCCTGGGGTAGGAGACTTTGTTGGCTGCGGGGGGGTTGCACTGTTCTTCACTACTGTGGAGTTCTGTTATGAGCAGTACTCAGCAAACAAACACCAAATTTACAAA
>JAOYSI010002783.1:0-15714 GCA_025775065.1 Hiodon alosoides
CACACACACACACACACACACACACACACACACACACACACACACACACACACACACACACACACACACACAGCCACACACACACACACACACACACACACACACACACACGCACACGCACATGAACCAACACCAAACTCATGGCCACACAGAGCGACGCCCAAACAGAGAGCCGACTCTAATAATCGACGCCCACCCAAGGGGCCGATGCCCACTCAAAGAGCTTGTTAAGAGAGCTCACCCCAACTCAGAAAGTCAGAGCTCAGTCAGACAGCTGACGCCCAATAAGCCCACTCAGGGAACTCCAGACTAAGACCCCAACTGGCAGTCAAGAGCATTTAAGGATTTTCTGAAAATAATAAACCGAAGCATTTTATTTGGGAACACAAAACACATGTATCGGTAGACTTAAAAGGCCTATCACACACTGAAGAGACGGCTGCCAGTTTCACATTTTGTCTGTTCATATAGTTGGAGATTGAATTTGAAAATCCAAAAAAGGAATGTTTAGCTGTCTGAAAAAGAACAAGCAAGGCGAGATCTCAATGTGGGGGGTGCTTAAAAACTGGAGAGAAATAATCGCTTAACTTTAAAGGGCCTTAATATCGCTGCTTTATCAAATAGTTGATGGATTTCTTATGCGATAATTATGTGCTTGAAAGTTATGATTCATACAAGCTTATACTCGCACACGCACAAACTAAAATCTGTAGAGAATCCAGGGCACTAGTCGCCTTAATAAGTACTATTAAAGAGAAGAATGTGGATCAATATAGTGCATTTCTACTTCGTGAACAGCGATAAAAGTGTTGAACAATTGTGGGAGGAAAACCTCTAAACGGCCAGTCTGAAGCCTGTGAAGAAACCAACTGCTAACCATAGATGCTTCTCTTCTCGTTAGCCGAGTGGTACAATTATTGGGATTACAAGAGCCAATTACATGAAGATGTGTGATCAGCTGTGGCAGTGCCAAATCAGTACGGCCACACTCAAGTTCACAAATCGGTGAGGGTCTATGTAGGGTCAAGGTCATTCCCACAATCTAAAGGTTGGAGAACCTGCAGGAAGTTACAGATTGGCAGCGGTGGCTTGCATCTGACAGGCCCTGTCTGAGTATAATCTATCTGATTATTAAAAACACTCATTTACACACACTCACTTATACATACAGACGGGTGACAAATTGCAAGGAAAAACCAACATGAAGTGTCTCAGTAAGGCGTTGGGCCATCACAAGCGGCCAGAACAGCTTCCATGTGCGGTGGCATAGATTCTACGAGTCTCTGGAACTCTGCTGGAGGGATGGAACACCAAACTGAACGATGGTTCCCAGAGATGTTCAATTCCATTGAGAAATGGTGACTGCGAAGGCCATAGCACATAATTCACACAATTTTCACTCATCAGGACAGCAATGTTTCACCACGGGTTAAAGGGGATCACTAAGAATAACTTTGTAATGATTTTCAGTGACCCTTCCCTAAGTGGACAAGTGGACCCAAAGCATGCCAAGAAAATGCCCCCACAGCATGACAGAGCCTCCGGACACCCTCACTAATTTGTCACCCGTCTGTACCTACACTCACATTCGCACACACACATTCACATACACAAACCCTCTGACACACAAACTCACAAGCAGACACTAAACTCACATACATTCTTACACATTCTCACAATGACACAAACACTCACTTACATATAAACACAGTCAAAATCATACACAAGTCCACACAAGCACAAGAACACACACACACACACACTTACTAACTTCTTATATATAGCTATTCCAGTCAGCTCAATTACACGGCTGGTGAATAAATTTCAGGCGCGAGACATAATCAGCGTAAGTGAGAAAGTTGCAGAGAGGGAGATAAAATTAACAGACATTTCAATTAACTTTGTCCTTCTCTTTTCCAGAGTGTGGCCATTATTAAGCAGCAGTCATGTGATTAACTGCTCATTACAAAATCAGCCCCGTTTCCTCATCAACACCTGCATAAACACTTTCCATTCAGAGGTGAAATAAATGAGCTTTCATCTCAGACCTATCAATCACTTTTAATTGACCCATCAGGCCCTGTCTCCTCCTTCAATTCTGAAGGAGCAGGTGGGGCACTTCGGACACTGTGGGCATAGGCCTTCAGCCTAAACAAACATGCCCGCATGCCTATCTGCACCACTGAATGCAGTCAGCACTCATCCATAGAGCAAAGCGTAGAAACAGTAACCTTGTTTTGCTGTTGGTTTGTTTGGTGTGCCTGGACAGGGCAGGGCGGGGTAGAGGGAGAAACAGAAATTCACTGAAAAGGTAAATCAAGCCAGACATACGTCGGACTGTATGTTTCACCTTTTCAGCTGACAGACACCTTCTGCCTGTTCTATAGCTATGCAAACCTCCCCAAATGACTCTCTCACACACACACACACACACACTCACAGGTATGGTACACAGAGCTACTCAAAATAGACAGATGTTACGGGTGGTTGGTTTCGGAGTTGAGCAGCAGTCAGGAAACTGTTATTTTTTCTCTGGACGTTGGAGGTAGGAGGAGTGCAGGACATGCTGTTCAGCCAGAAACATCGATTTCCCCCCGTTTCCACTTCTAGTTCAGAAAAAATCACAGGTCTAGTTTGAACCGGAATCCATGCAGGGAGGAGGATATTCCAACATACTTAGTAGAAAATTCTTGTCACATCTAGGGAGTAAGTGAACAGAACAGAAATCCAGAAGATTGCTTGGACAGGGGTGCTCCACAGAACTGTCAGCACATCAGAACCAGCCTTTAACAGGGTGACTGACTGACAGTGTCCAAACCTTGTAATTAAAACAAAAGAAAACCAACAACCAAAGACTAATCCCTGCACGATGGGAAACAGTTAGCTTCCAACTCATCAACTGCTGCAGACCCAGCTACCTGTGACCCAGAGCGTAAGGCTTTGACGGGGTCATGACACTCATCCATGAGATTGGAGGAGAATGTGCTGAGAGGAACACAGACTGGACTCTTTTCTCCATTCTTATTTTTTCACCACTCTCTAGAGTTGCTTTGGGTCTCGACCCAATTTTTGCCAGCAGGTGGCAAAGCAGACAAGGCAATGGACTTATAGCAAGCTGGATGCTTGTTTGATTCCAATTAATTCTGGAAGGACTGCTCCAAAGCAACTCATTAAATTTAGAATTCCATACTGTACCCATTTGTACAGCGGGACATTAACTGGAGAATTCAGAGTTTAGTGCTTTACTCAAGGGCAGCATCTCCCCATGGATTTTCCATGCTAGGCTCCCTGCTGGGTGGCCATGTGTCTCTGGCACAGTCCCGTGCCTCCAAACCCAACCTCAACCTGTTAATCTGCATAGTAAACCACTATATGAGATGGGGGGGTGTTCTTCAATCCACCTTCAACATTGAGACTTTTACTGTCTTTCATTCTGGCCACTTAAAAAAAAAAACTATTTAATCGCTTTATATGGTATAGTGGTTAAGTTCTTGGGTCTAGATGCAACCTAGGCACAGGCACAGGAATTTTGACAGATTGTCACGAGTTGCGTCAACGTGTACAGTCTTTTCAGCCCACAGGACCCCTTACACTAAGGTTTGTATTTCGGGAACATCAGAGGCTGCTGATGCCTCTTGAGTGCAGGATGAGGGTTGGCACAGACTAGAGAGCGAATAATTAACAAACAATACAACAAAAACACCTCTCAATATCACAAGTCCACATCCAGAAGGGTCTTCGGTCTGCAAAAACTGGGCTCCCCCATGTTTGATATGACAGAAGCAGGGTTACTGCCAAGTCGACGTAGTTCGAAAGTGGAACGCTGCAGGTTTTCGATCCATGTGAACTCATCTGAAACTGACAGGGGTCTGCATGACTGCGACGTTGAGCCACAGGATGACTTGTTCAGTGTTCACCCTAAAACTGCCCAGAGAAGGGCATCGCGGCAAATATTCTTGTCCACAGACCACTCACACAGGCCCAGAACAGGGGTCACATGCAAAGCTTCCTGTCTGCTGGCTGCTTAAACAGACACAGAGCAGGGCGCCGCTGTGAGGCTTCCTGTCCACAGGCTGCTGAATACAGTCCCAGAGCAGGGTGTCATGGGGAATCCTCCTGTCCACAGGCCACTCACACAGACTCAGGGCAGAGCGTCACGGTGAAGCAGCCTGTTCACAGGCCACTCACACAGACTCAGGGCAGATTGTCATGGTGAAGCTTCCTATCTAAAGGCCGTCAAACAGATCCAGGGCAAGGCGTCATGGTGAAGCTTCCACTTATTTGGTGGTCATTTTTGTCTACGTTTCTAATATACGCATTTTGACATTAGGGAATTTTTAAATTAAAAAAAGCCAAGCCTCTCTGATGAAAACAAAACAAAACAAAACAAAAACAGAATGAATCTAGGCCTGGTCCCCCAGGACCCCCAGCTCCACAGAACAAGCAGGCAAAAAAATCTTGCTTTTAGCATTTAACTCTAGCAACAAGAAATCGTTTAAGTGCTGTAACCTTTAGACAATTCACTGGCATGCATCCTCACTCCCTGTGAAATAACCCGTGTGGGTCATGGGATAGACTCATGTGCACACACAGGGGCTCTTGGGTTTCGGAGGTCAAATGCCTCGCCTATTAGAGATAACCAACCTCTAAAGGAAATCCAATCTTTATAAGTGAGTCAAGTCTTGGATGGTGGGCAAAGGCTCACCAATGGCTGAAAAATGTACTTCTGCAAATGATTTTGCTCCTTCCAGATTGACATCACTCAATAACAAATGGCGGCCTCTTTAGAGTGGAAATCTAGTTCTCTCCCAACCTTCCTTCTAACCTTGCTTGGAGAACAGGAAGCGCTCAGTGGTCATTGTTGAACAAACCTCCCAGCAGGCACTACTGTTGATATTTATAGTTTAAGGCTGGTTAAAGGCTGAACGCTAAAAGCAGTCCCACTCTACAGCCCCACAGGACCAAAAAAATAAACAAGGAGAGATTATTAACAGGTTTCTGAAGGTGCTAGAATACCATCTGAGGTGTGCGTGTGTGTGTGTGTTGGTATGTGTAAGAGAGTGTATGTTGCTGTCAGAGTGTGTGTGTGTGTATGTGTGTGTGTGTGTGTCTGTGTTTGTCATTGTGCGCGTGAGTATGTTTCGTCTTGCACATCTCTGTAACAATCTAAACAGATCTGAGGCCTACGTTGGTTAAAACTCTGTGTGGTTAAAATCCCAGAACAGGAGGTGTAACTAAGTATGCGGCTGTAAATTCAAAACTTTGTTAAGTTCCTCCGGGGGGGGGGAAGCACCTGCTAATTAACTTCCTAATGTAGAAACAATAATAGCAACGTCTGAGTTGTTTGCCCTCCGACCCAAATGTAAAATGGCATATTCGTCCTTTGACAATGTATCTGTTCACCAGTGGAGCTGAGAGCAGTTGGAGGTAAAATGGGCTGTTGACTCATCGCTGTCAAAGAGCACCGCATGGCTTCCCAAGGGCTAATGGTCAGGGAATTGATTGCACACAGAGAAAAGAAGAAGAAAAAACCAAATTACAGAGCATTGTGTACTATGTGTACTAAAATACAAATACCAATAAATCTCCTGGTTCTTGAGCTCAGACCCATTGACTAATGCATATTAACAGAACTAGACCTGGACATGCAGACGGGGGAGGAAAACAATCAATTATTGTAATTGCCAGAAAAAAAGAAAAACACAGAAAAAATACTGAGTGAAAGCTGCTTTAAACCTCTGCTTCAGAAAGAGCTCTTAATGGACAGAGAAGTTCTATGCTCACAGAAATAGGCAGCTCAGAGCTGGACTCGAACGTCTTGAAGGTGGGACTCATTGCGCCGTTCAGGTTCCCCCTGGCATGTTCTACCCAGGGGTATGGGCTATTGTTAGGCCAATAAAAACAGAGGGACAGGGTTCTGGGGTGGTTATTCACTCTGTAATGAAATGCCCTGCAGGACTTTTTTGGTAAATACTTATGTAATTTTTCTCAAAACAGGGTGAATTTATTTGAATTTGTATTTCTTGAAATTATTATTAGTATTTTTGCCCCGTAATTTCACGATGGACAGTAAGGACGTGCGAATAGTGCTCTCCAATCCTAGTCACCTTCAAGCCTGCCATCTCTTTTCCACACTGCAGGCCACACAGCTCGCACAAGAGGTTCAGCGCCGATCGGAGGAGAGGCATGCCCCTCGAGACAGCACTGCAAGGCTGCAGGCGCCTGGGAAGCACATAGGAGACGCTTATTAGTCACAAGCTGAGAGAAATCCTGCTGATTTAGGGTTATGGCATGGATTGTCAAGATTGTCTTTACACGGACCCCTTCAGGACCAATTAGAATGCCCTCCCCTGTGTTATCTGAGGGTTGAGCCCCCTTGCCTTTTAGTCATGTTGGTTTATCAGATCTACTCACCTCCTGTAAAAACCACCACCGTATCAAGGCATATCCGGCTTTTCAAGCTATTTTTGCCTGTCATTCAGTGTGTTTGTGGTATGACAGAAGGTCTCGCGCCTGTATTTCTGTGTTGCATATTTTGGGGTGTGAAGACGGAGTTAGAGAGTTGGTGGCCGTCCTGCGATGTCGAACAAGAGACAAGATGCGCTTAACTGTGTTGCAAATGATGTCTGCGTCTGCGGGAGATGCTGTTCCGCTCCATTTCTGTCTCCATTACTTGGATATGCTTTGCAGTAATAAAAAAATTAAGCCCTGGAATACTTTTTTAAAGATACTCAAAGGTATGATGTGCACAGATGAAAGGAAGTGTTTAACAATTCATAGTGTCGTAGGATTGAGCGTGTCGAAAAGTGGCCAGTGCATCTTAATCTCCACAGTAGCACCGCAGGGTGTCATACCCACACCTGCAGTATTGCCGGGCATCCCCTGGTTTTCCTGGACGTCTTGGGTCGCTTCCTGTCTAAAGTTCCTTCAGCTGGGAGATACATAATAATATATTAACAGTAATAGTATCCAAGTAAAGGGCTTCTCCTTCTCCACTCAAAACTTTACACTGTTTTCACTGGTTGGAATCCATGTCATTCGCTGATTTTGACCGGGAGAAAATGGGCAAAAAAATTGGCTGCTTGGGTTAGGGTGGGTTAACCCTAATTGGTTCAGAAAGGCCTTTGTTAGGACAAACCATACCCTAACCAGTTCAGAAGGGGTCTTGTAAGCTTCATTAACAGTGGCCTTTGGCACAGAGAGGTTTCTCAGTCTTTTTGGGGACGACACTTCGTCCCTATCCCTCCATCCCTTTGTGGAACACATGCGGCCTGTCGCTGATCTAGAGGCAGTAGTCCCGCCGCTTTCACAGGAGGCAGCGACTCGTGCAAGCTTTTATCTCTGTGTCCGGTGAGAGAACGATCTGCATCATCAGTCAAAACCCAGCGGGAGCCTGAGAGAGAGTGGAATAAAATAAACCCTAAAGCGCCACACCCCCCACCCCATGCTGGTTCTGTCCTTGGCTGAACTCATTCCCCTACCTCCTGGTTACAAACACACTTTGTTGTTCGAATGGGAAACTTAAAACAAATATTTTATTATTTATTAATGAAATGCTATTAAAACCTCCAAATGTCTCCGACTTCATTTATAGCTTGAGAAAAAATTATTTTAAACATAGAAAATACAGATGTCAAAAACCTTTCCAGTTCAAATGTTTTGTAATTTGCATTTGTGTAATATTTTACACAAATTTGACCTTTTTTGAATTTTATTTTAAGTTATCAGAAGGCCTAGTTAAGGCCTAATGCCTTAACATTTCTGTGATATTTTTTCCCAGAGGGATTTCTCTAGCTTCTTGCTTAGCCATTTGTGAAGCTAATGTTCTATTAAACTGTCGGTTTACTGCGGTAAAGCGATTCTTTTTAGACCCAATTTTTTGAAAATTCATTACATAGACTTTGAATGTAATGTCCATTTCACAGCTAAAATGAATAGATATATTTTTTATTACATTTACTTGTAATCCCCTTTTGGGTACAGACCAAATTAAACTGATTTCTAAATGAACAGGATTTTCAGCCTTATGAAGCTGTAGAAATAACTAAACTTTTCAGTATCGTTTCAAGCATAGCCCAGCTATCTCTTATTTAATTGAAATTGCCTGAGTGTAGTCTTATTAGGGAAATGAGAGGTTTGTCAGTCTGGCCCTGACAGTGAGTGTGTCTCCAGGGCTGCTGTCAGGTCCCAGTCTGCCAGCAGGCGAAACACCAATAAATATTCACCAATATTACATACCTTTTTATCACAAGGCTAAGAAGCCACACACAGAGCGCAGGCCTGTGGAATGCACAACACTTCATGCACTCTGTAGTAATTTTTACTTCATTGAAACTAGTATTTTATTTTTACTTTTCTTTGATTTACCCACACACTGTGACGAAACTTTTCAGTTCGTCTGAAATACTTTATTTATTATTATTTATTATTATCTTGCTGTCTTCCAAGAGAGATTCATCTTTCACTTTAATACAGGAATAATAACACAGAAAGGCTGTCAGTCCACAAGCACTATAAAACATGGAGTGCATGAATGAGTGAACGTATGTCTGTGTCTGTGTGTGTTTAAGAGGTCTTTTTCATGCGCTCATAAAAGATGCTGAAACCACGCTGAGTTACTCTCCTTTTCATCTCTTTACTAAGACTCCACAAATTCTCCCAAGACTTCCAAATTATTTTTGGGAAATTCGACTGTGCACTGTTTTGTAGGTTTGAGTAAATGTTTGTTCGTTCACAAATGCCGACACAATTACCCAGAGACTTAAGTACAAAATTAGTGCAAAGAAAAAGAAAAAAACACGATGAAGCTACAATAAAGTTTAAAACAATGTGTTCAAAAAACACAAGCCAAAATCAACTGAATAATATTTCATGTTACAGCAAGGGTTTTTGTTACAAGAATCATCTTCGACTGTGACATCATAACTTCTCAGGTCTTTTGGGGACTTAGGAAGGATGGGATTTATTAAACGCCACATGGATGCTTGCGGGATAACATGATAAACACTCCCACCAAGGGGATAAACGTGAGTGAATAGAAATGACAGAACATCAAAACGCACTACAGAGATGACCTGCAGCGTAGTTTGGCTTTGTGCAACGCTATGGGGTTGAATGAAACAGACTTTCATCCAACAGATATTATAATGAAGTGCTGGCTGTGATTTGCGCTGCATGGCCATTAAAAGCTGGCCACAGTTTAAAGCACATAACTGGAAGAAGAGAGCGCAGAGAGATAAAACTTTTACAATGAAAATGAAGGAGAAACAGTTATAGGAGTTTAATGACTTTTGTGTGGAACAGAGCTCGGAACTTTGAAACGGCACGGAATGGTGTGGAATAACTTATCTACTGTCAAGATTTCAAGATTGCTATTGGTACTGAACTGTTAAGCAGTAGGCTGCAGAATCAAATACCCACAGCGGCACTTTTGGGGGTTAGAGCTACAAACTTGATGGTCATCTTTGATAGGGATTCGAGTCCCTTGCAGAGCTGGGTCGATGGGGCATTAGAACCTAAACCCAAGTCAAGCGTTGCCTATCAGAGCCATTCTGTACAATTTCATTCATTTTGGATAATGGATAATCTCTCACAAGGAATGCAATGTTGCTGAAGAATATATAATAGATCAAATCAGAGACTTTCACAGAAATGTGCAGATACTGTTATCAATATCAGTATTATCACTAAATGGCCTTCAATGGTTTCAGTATGAAGAAAGGAATAAGGATGTCTTGGTCATACACAGTGGACAATGTGAGATGGAAAACAGAGTCTGAGGCAGAAAGACAGCAACCGATAAAAACAGAGAGACTGAAAGAGAGAGTAGCGTCAGTAGACTGCATAGAGAGACCAAAACCATATAATAGGCCATGATATATGTAGAGAAAGAGACAGAAACTGGGCTACAAAGATTGAGACAGAGAAAAATTGTATCGTGCGCCTTAAGATATTTGCACTGTTCCGGCTTATCCAGGGCACAATAACACTGCGATAGAAGACCGTACGCACCGTCAGACAGAGCGAGATTGGGGCACCGTGACATGCAAACAAAGAGTAGCAGAGCATTTCCCAGCGTGCACAGCCTGCAGATGCCCCCCACCTTATAAAACACGGGTTCATGGCTGCCTGCAATGGGCTTTTCTTACTGTGGAATAATTTGGGCGGGTCATATCATCACTGTTGTGTATAGAACCAGGCTACGGGAATTAGCCACCAAGGGTAGGGGCAGGAGTGTCTCCAAAGGACACATTTTACTGCTGCGCCCTTTTAAAGTTCCTCTTTTGAAATTATTGAATTTGAAGCTGGCAGCATTTTTTTCTTTATTTCTCTGTCTGAAGGCTGCCTAATTTCTTTACAAGCGCAAACAGGCATCTGTCCTAGCTTGCAATTAAAAAGGTTGCTCGTGCCCTATTCAGACAGGTTTAACCTGCTGAAAATGTCGCTGAGCCACGAAGGGTCCTTGAAGACCTTATAAAAAGTAAAAGGGAGTGCTGTTGGACTGCATGTGAGTATATATGTGTGTGTGCTCCTACTGATATCTCCAGGAATAGGTTTCAAAACTCCATCTACCAACCAAACTCAAAATATCCAGCACTGACAAAACAAACTGACGTGGGAGCCAATTAAACCATGCAACGATGACAATATAACCTGACTTAGGAGTCAGCTACGCCAAACAGCACAGACACAGCAAACTGATGTGAGAGCCAGCTACGCCACGCAGCTCTGGCACGACAATCTGAGGGTGGGAGCCACAGACAAAACTGACACAACAAACTGAGGATGGGAGCCAGCTATGGCAAGCTTTGCTGTGTGGTGTGCCTTCTGGAGTGTGATCAGTGCACAGAGAGAAAGGCCATCAAGCAACAGGCTGAAGAGAACACACAACACACTCATGCACTCAATGCAATGAATGTGAGATTGTGAGCATGGGATGGGTTTATTAAACAAGTACATGTTCGTTTGTCTGTGTATTTGCCTTTGTCTGTGTCTGCTTCTATATTCCCATGTGTGTGTCTGTCTATTTGTCTTTGTGTGCTTCACTATGAATCTGTGTGTGCGTGTGTCTTTGTGTATGCTATAACCAAACATTTCCTTTGTTCAATTATTAATCTTCATAACGGCTGACCAACCCTGTTTTATCTTACTCACGGCTGAAAAAGATAAACCTCAGAGAGGTGCTACATGTAAAAGGACAAATGCCCTCACGCTTTACCACTTTCTGACATGGCAACGACGCCAAGCCAACAATCCCCCAAGCAGGGGAAAAACTCACTGTCCTGAACAACCAACAACATGGCTCACCGCTACACAGATCCAGTGAGTACATGTTCTGAATTCTCCACCAGTGAAGCCACCGTTAACAACCAGTCATTCCCAGGCTTTGAATGGGCTGAAATGTTACCGGAGAAAGTAAGAGACAAAAAGAGAGAGAGAGAGAGAGGCTCCGGCATAAACCCCAATTCACTTAAATTCCTCTAACATAACCCACGAAAAACGCTCTCACGAAGACCACTCCAGAGTAAAATGGCAGTTCCCTTGTCAAACGCCATGGTCATTTTGGCACAATTTTGTCGAATGAACACTGGTCTGGAGGAGAATGGTCCTACCTGGATGTTGTCGAAAGAGGTTTTGTTGGTGACATCGTACAGCAGCAGCAGGGCTGGAAGGAACAGAGATGGAGGAAATTACAATAGTGCTCTCGTTTAAAGAAACATGGATGATGCAACACTATAACAATGTAACTGTGGGTTGTCCCTTTAAAGTCATCTCTGTTGAAGAACCTGGGTTTGGTCAAAAGCACATATTTTCTAGGTGGCCAATGGCTCCTGCCCATGGTGACCCACTTCTCTACGTTAAAAATCTTGCTAGGACTCCACGTCATGGCCGTTCGTCACAAAGAAACCCACTGGCATCCGACCATTCCCATATAGAGACACCACGAATCAAAGAGCTTAGGACCTCAGGGGCAGGATGCCTAATCTGCCCAATAATCTGAGCATTTTTGTGTCACAGTCCATCATGCACAATCTGTATATGACATCATTCTATGTAAATATAACCTTCTGTTTTCTATTATCGTCGACAATTTGATATTCCTAGATAAATCTGAAGCGCCCGTGAGGGATTCAAAGTTTTCTCTGCTCTGAACACAAATTCCCTGTTGGGCCCACAGTCCACCACCCTTTGGCTTTTAATTCTCTACTTCAGTCCAAGTTTAATGGATTTTTTCATTTGCTCGGGACTAGTCTGCGAGAGGCGACTCTTTGAGAATCTTCTCAAACTAAATCATTGCTTAGTGAGAGAGGAGCTGGAGCAACACCCCCATTGGAAGAACAATGCAGTGCTGCGGGTGACAGTCGCACAAGGTTAATGTCAGTGCAACACCTTCATTGGCAGGCAGAGAGGAGTTGAGGAATTTGTATGGTTGGTTGCAAAATTTTAGGAGAGAAGACAGCCAACTGCTGTTAGTAGAGGGATATGTGCTTCTCTCTTAACATTGAGCAAACACACTGTGAACCAAAATATTCCAAAATGTAATTTGGAAAATTATTAAACAAATATATTTAAACCAGACATTTAATTTAAGTCCTACTACAGTCTAAGTCATTAAAACACAAGAGAAAAACCCTGAAATCTTTTATTCCTATAAGCCCTGAGCTTACTAACCGTACTACCCATTCTAATATTCACATAGGCCAGACCAGCTCTGATTCAAATCAGAATCGTTAAAATGATTAAACAAACTCTTATCTGAAACACTGGGACATTGCCAGAAGAAAAAGTTACACATTAGCCAAATATCTCCGCTCTGATACATACAGATCATGACCAAGTACAGGCTCAGTGATTACAGCCTGGCCATAGATAAAGGCCGGCATAAAAAATAAAAAAAACTGCCCGAAGAAGGCAGAATATGCGGTGATTATGAGAAGACAGAGATACACTTTCTCTACAATGTGAAAAATACATGAACATGAAATATTTAAAATATTTCAATATTTGATATTTCAAAAGGGTTATTGAAATATCTCTCCCCCAATTCAAAGACATGTCCAAACAAGACAAACTATTGGTCTTGTTGGGGGAGGGACATACAGCACCAGCACATACTGCCTGGTATGTGGTAGCATGCCATAACCTGAAGGACAGCGAGTTAGCAAGCGAGGCACCAATTTTTTTTTTTTTTTTATGTATTATTATTAATAAATAATATGTAGGAGAGACACAAGCACACCCACACACAGAGGGAGAGAGAGAGAGAGAGAGAGAGAGAGAGAGAGAGAGAGAGAGCACGCACACACGCACAGACACACACATGCACCCTCCCATACAGAGAGACACACACACACAAATACTTTTGAGAATCCCACAATAACAGACAATCCCAATTTTTTTAACAGACAATCCCCCCATTTAACTGGCATATTGTTCATCACAGCACTTAACGGAGCACACAGAAATGGCTCCAAGGTCCACCATTGTCTCCCTTACACAGGATGGAGCTGAGAGGGAGAGAATAGTGGAGAGACCCAGAACAAAAAAAGAGAGAAAGAGGGAGAGAATAATATAGGAGCAAGAAAGAGTAGGAGAGTGGGGAGAAAGAGGAGAGAGAATAAACTCTAGATGAGGAGACAGGCGCACAGGAAAACACCTGAGGCTAGTCAAAGCACCTGTGCTCCACTCGAGCAGAGCCTGGCAACAGGCAAGAGCAGAACCCTTGGTCTAAGAAATGACAGACATTTGTGGGACCGTTGCAAGCTGAGACGGAGTTTGCATCTTCCCATAAAACAAGGAAAGACACAAGGATGTAGTAGAGTTACGGTGTAGTAGACAATACACAAGGATCTAGTCCCCACTTCCGAAAAATAGCCCCAAAGGTATGTGCGTTCATATACCGTCCTCCCTGTGATTGGATACTGCCAGCCTGCCATAGCCTGAGAGGCAAAGTAGTACAAAAACACCTTGCTCATAACAGACTGGAAACATTTATTTTTCTTGAATGTTGCTTATTGTTTTATTCTGCATATTGGCATTCATAATTGCTGTTTGCTTGCTATTTACTTTTTGCCACAGTATCGTTAACTGCGTGTCACAAACTGCAAAACACCGTAGATGGAGAAAGCATTGGAGAGAGACTGAGGTGTGGAAAGAGATGGAGCGGGGAGAGGAGGAGGACCCGTTACCTGGCTGACAGGTCATTAGAGCATCCGGAATGACGGGTCTCCCGCCTGAAACACAGGAGGTGGCTTGCACAAGCACGGGACGGTGACATTTGCAATGTATTTTTTTTCCCCATCATGTCTGCATAATTCGGCCCTTTGAAGGCTCTGTTTGACACCCCTAATGGTTAAATTATGCTGATGCATCTCGGCTCGTCGCTACAACTCCCACCACCACACTCGGGGAAGCTTACAGTCTCCTCCAATCAAAGCCGCCTTCCAGTCCCCCAGCTGTTTTACACTCTGCAGGCTACACGGGTTCAGTGCCAATTGCAGAATAGGCACATCCCTCTCGACACTGCTAGCGTGTGGAACCCGGGAAGCTGACAGGAGACGTGTCAGCCCGAGAAAAGCCTGTTGATTTCGCTGACCTCAGCCCAGGAAGAAGCTTTACCAATTGTGCTCTGAAACTGTACTTTCCTTGACACAGTCGTCGGGTCACACAGGCTGGATTCAAACCTGCAAATTAAATTGAAAAAAACGGACCTCTCGTTTATTAGTCAGCTCAGTGAATAACACTTGTTTATTATAAAATAATGAAGTAATCTGTGAAAATCTGTTGAAACTACACAGCCTACACAGCCCTGCAGTCCCCCAGGCCAGCATACAAACAACTGACTGAAGCTGGCCAGCTTGTTTACCATGAACAGCTGTGACGGAGCCCGGGACTGTGCTTTAAATGTCTGCCAACAACCCCCTCCCCCACTCACAGTTCGCCATGAACCAAGCACTCGGGCTCAGACTGGTCACAACCGAGCTTAATGAAGGGTCCTCGGCATCAGGAACTGACTGTCATCACGCCACTCCAACCCTGGGAGTCACACAGTCAGAAACAGCACACACTCACACACATTCACTATGACACATTCACACCAACATACACCTAACGGACATACATGCTCACACAGACACACTCAACCTGCATACTATCTCACACACACACACCAATGCTACAAAGACACACTTAATCAGTCACAGATTAAACAGTTAGCAAGTAACACAAATATGTATATTCACTCAATGAAAACTTGCACAGAGCATATAATCACATATCTCCCTTCCTATGTAAAAAGCTTCTAATCCTGATGGTGAGCAAATATTCAGACAGAACTCAGTTCGGTGTGGCTGGGTAGCTCTTGGGTACTTTCAGGAGTACTTTAAACGAGTTACAGCTGCTCTCAACTCCGTCGCTGAGTGTAATGATTCATGCTTTCCGCTGTGCCTGACGACACACCAACAACATTTGAATGGTCGGATGCTTGCTCCCATCCGCGATTACTGACATGTAGCGGAGAGGTGCTCAGCGCCGGGCTCGTTACCCCTCTGTATGGCAAACTGAGGGTAGAAGCAAGCGCACGTGAGTCCTGGTGAAGCGGCTGTTTCCTTGCGATAACTTAGAGACGATGCAAGTATCAGAAACGTGGGGGGGGGGGGGGGGGGGGAACCGGTTTTTAAAAACAACCCAAATGGAAAATATAAAAAAAAATTA